>JBBBDQ010000754.1:2875000-3047500 GCA_037127315.1 Ascarosepion bandense
ATATATATATATATATATATATATATATATCACGTGATCTAGAACACCGTTTTACATTCGAACGCTCTGAGATATACCTTGCTCCCGCTAATGCTACCCTAATTAGAAAAGGAGAAAACGACGTTTTCTAAACAATAGAATTACTACCAAGTATAAACACACGCATAAACATTACATTACTTCATTATATTTTTACAAATCCATTCTGCATATATATATATATATATATATATATATATATATATATATATATATATATATATTGATTGTTTAATACTTAGTTTTTGGTCCTAATAGGGTTAGACCAGTACACATTTCTATTAAAATGTATTCTATACAATACATATACATCATGCCAGTAAGTATGAAACTTACTTTATTAATTTTAATGGTAAAATTTTCTGGCAGTAATAATTTGTTTATATATATATATATATATATATATATATATATATATATTCCCCGTTTTTTTTTTCTATGTTTCAACTTTCTCTCTTCCTTGCACTTATCAATCGTCAAACCTCCCATATCCTCGTCTTCCCTTTTCTTTGGGGCTTTTTTCAAATGAACGAGAACCTTTTCTTATATAAACGTCACAAATGTCCGTCCTAATATGGACATTGCCTACTCTTGTACCATTTGGATCTGAGGAGCCGCGTTAAGAATATCAAAGCGGTGAAATATGTATTATCCAAGGTAATAATCAAATATCCGTTATAAAATATTACTCTGTTAAATAAATGAATTTAACATTAAGTTCTTTCGAGTTCATCTCTTTTGGAATTCACCCGGATTACATACCAAGTTTACAACATTATATATATATTGATTGTTTAATACTTAGTTTTTGGTCCTAATAGGGTTAGACCAGTACACATTTCTATTAAAATGTGTTCTATACAATACATATACATCATGCCAGTAAGTATGAAACTTACTTTATTAAATTTAATGATAAATTTTCTGCCAGTAATAATTTGTTTATATATATATATATAATTTGTAAACCAGTTGTTTCCGCAACTTATGTTTCAACATTTTATTATCTTCTTGGGATTTATAATTTATAATAACTGATTTTCAAACGATTTAAAACGTGCAACAGGAATTTTTGGTGGGAACACGCGAAAATTGTACGTTTGAAAACATTTGAAAATCAGTTATTATAAAAAACCAAAAGTAAACTTTGAAACTACGGTTGCTAAAATGACTGATTTCCAAAAAGGAAATATATTCGAAATGCCCTGGATTATATACATATTGAGCACTTTTAATAAAACTGTATACTCGTCAAATTTAATTATCACCAAAAACTGGTTAGTAATAATTGCACACACACACACACACACACACACACACACACACACACACACACACACACACACACACATATATATATATATATATATATTCTCAAAATATTTATATATCCATAGACACATATCTATTCACAAATCCATGTGTATACACAAATCCCATTCTATGCAATATGTATATGTTCTATAAGTTTGTCAGCAGCAATTTATAGACACGTAATATAATTGCACCAAATATACACATATGTACACACATATATCTTCGATGATTACACCTGCATCGTCACAATTTTTTTAAAGAGAAACAACAATATATACAAAATTACATATTATAAACAAACATAATGGCAGCTGAATTAGAATATCGAACAATACTTTCCAAAAACTAAGCGCAGTATTATGAAACTGGAGAATTTCGTAAGGTAACAAAGAAAAGAGCTCTTGAATCTCCGCAAAATATTCAGTCAATTAAGTGCCGTGCGTGATACTCGCTTGGGCGATCATGTCTCATTCGATCAATGACTGATTAGGTGGAAAATTGTATCGCAGTATAATACTATTATTTTTCCTGTGAACTGGTTGCCAAACAAGGCTATAAAACCGCAATCCGCCCTGCTATTCTGCCTATAGTTAGAGAAAGAATAGATGGATTAATGCCTTTCCCAAGCGTATTTGCGTGCAAGTGATTAAAACGAATTCAACTGGAATTCGAACTCGTCTCTCCGAATTTTCATTCCGAACCGAATTCCATTGCACCATAATCAACATAAAATCAGTTTTAATATGTCGGTGTAGGATGGAAACAGATGCAGAAGAGACGTAGCAACAAAACTCTTATCCTACAAAATCAGTCAGTCAGTTAAGTGCCATACGGGCGATGATGTCTCGAAAGAGACATGGCTGACTGGGCAGAAGATTATCGCGCAGTAGGTAGCCATTGCTTCCTAAGGTAGACTGGTTGCCGACTAAGGCTATAGAACACAACCAGCCCTGTTATTTGACCCATAACTGGAGAAACGAGATGGATTAATGCATTTCCCAAGAATATTTGCGCGTAAGTGAATGCAAGGAATGCAACTGGAATTTTACCTCGGCTCCCCGATTTCTCATTTCAAGCTGATATCCCCTGCAACACAACGTCCATCCTATAAAATATGACGAGAAAAGATGTACCAAACATTTTAGTAACATAGACTTTTTTAGGAACAAAGGAAATATCCTGAATGAAAAATGTTTTTCTTCCTTTTCTTCTTCTTCTTCTTCTTCTTCTTCTTCTTCTTCTTCTTCTTCTTCTTCTTCTTCTTCTTCTTCTTCTTCTTCTACGTGCCATGTCCATTTAGGATGTCGGTTATAATGGCTTTCACATCTCCCATTCTCTTGTTAATTCACACAAACCCAGCTCGTCCGTCCACCTGCTCAAGCCTATCAAATATGTTATCCGATTCTTCCCCTGTCTTTTTTCCCTCCCTCTGTGTGAGTATCAGATTCTCCAAGACATCCTTCCTCATTATATGTTCCAGGAACTTTAGAAGTCTTTTCCTGATGGTCAGTATTAATTTCCTTTTCGTTTCACAGCTTTCCAAAATTTCATCATTGCTCACATGTTTGACCAGTGATATCCGCATTATCCTTCTGGAGAACCACATTTCCTTTGACTCAAGTTTTTCATTCATCTTTGGTTATAATTGCCAGCATTACGTGTCATACTGAAGAACAGTCATCACATAGCAATCTAGTACTCTCTTTTTAGTTTCTAGCGAAATTTTCTTGTCTCTTAATTTTTGTAACTGCTTTATTTTAGTATCCCGAAACGATAATTAGCATTTTGGGCTCCCATGTTTGCTGATGACTATGCATTCTGTTTTCGTGTAGTTTATTTGTAGTCTTTACTTTCGAATTATTTCATATAACTTTTTTAGGATGCTTTGTAGTTTTTTTCCATGTCTGCTATCATGACTGTATCATCTGCGTTTCTTACGTTGTTCAGATTGTGACCTAAGATGACGAAAAATGGCATAACATCTAGCGTCCTCAGAATAGTCTCGCTGAATAAGTTTAATACATCCGGGGAAAAGACATATCCTTGTCCTACGCCCCTATCTTTGTATATCTGTTGAATTCGTTTCATGTCCTTTTGCAGGCTGTTTGCTGGCAGTAGATGTTCTTGATTACTCCAAAGTATTTCCTAAATATGTCGAATTAGTGAGCATTTGTAACAATTCTTTGTGGCATAGTTTACAAAACGTAGGTAAACGTCGTTTTTCATTTGTATGGCCTTTTTCTGATAGCATCCTAATCATAAATATCGCATTCCTTGTTTCAGTGTACTTGACGAAACTGCATTGTTCTTGTCTTATCTTTGGCCAGATTCTACTTCGCCCTCAATTCATCAAGATTCGGATGATGAGTTGTTTTTTTATGTGGCTCATCAAATTGATTAGTCAGTAAATTTCGCATTCGATTGCCCCTGGTTTTTTAGGCAGAGTTATGAAAATTGATCTGCTTAGGTCGTCTGGTATTACAGAACTATTGTAGATTTCATTTATTTTTTCTGTAATTTTCTTTAAGGCTGTCAGATTCTCTTTTACTACGCCGTCTGGTCCAGCTGCTTTTTTAAAAAATTCAGGTTGGCCTTTCCAGCTCCCACTTTTTATTTTATTATTTCCGGTCCGTCAACATCTTTGGTTACAATTGGTTGCTCTCGCTTAAAGACGAAGTGATCAATTTTATACTCTTCACATCACTGGAGTATTTTCTTTTTTCTCTGTGATCGCTCCATCCTTGGATTTTATAGATCCTGTTGAGGAACTTGTTCTTTGTCCTGTTTTTTTCCTATATTTCCTATGCATTTCTACATTTTTAGTCTTACTCATTCTCTCTATTTCGGCAGATATGTTGTTGAACCAGACGTCTTTAGCCTGTCTGCACATGGTCCTTATATCATTTCTTAGTTTCTTGCATTAAGTTTTATGTTTTGCCATAGTTTTCTGTCTTCTTTTCATCATGTCATGAATCTACTCAATCAGTCAATCGTTTTTTCTTCTGCATCTGATTTTCTATGGAACAATGTTGTTTGTTGATGTCACTAGAGCTTCTTTAAGTGCGCCTTATTTCGAATTTCCATTTTTTGTTAGTGCTTCGTCTTCCTTTCTCACACTCTCAGTGTATTTTTTCTGCAGTTCGAGGTCATTCAAAAGCATGTTATATTGCGGTCTGTGTGCTAACCTCGGCTTCTTTAGTCTCCGAAGTTTCACCCTTAGTTGGCAGATAACTAGAAGGTGATTGCCTCTATAATCGGCACTTGGATATGTTTTGTATTGAATCACTGCATTTTTTAATTTTTCTTATGGTTATGTAATCGAATTGGGTTTTCTTTCCGCCTCCTGGGCTTCTCCATGTCTATAGGTGTTTATGGTGTTTTTGAGACAAGATGTTGGTTATCACCTGGTCAGTCGCCTTACCCCACTAAACCCACTTTTCACCTCGGTCGTTGCGAATTCCTTATCCAAAGTTTCCATTTCTATACCCTATACTTTTTTTTGCCTACTTTGACATTCAGTCTCTCATGATGCACTGAGTCTTGCCATAATCAAGAGTGGAGTAGAAAGATTCTATTTCTTTCTCAGTGCTTTGTGTTGTTGGTGCATAAACTACTATAATTGCTATGTTGAAGGGTCTCCCTTTCAGTTTGATCAAGAGGACTCTTTCTGATAACTGGCATCATCCAAGAATACATTCCTTCATTTCTTCGTCTAGTAATAAGCTGACGCTCTTTTCCTTATTTTTACCTTCTGCTTATATGATCCTGTGGTTATCGCTGCTGAAGTCTCCATTTTTTTTCAGTCTCCTGACGTGAGATGTTACTATGGTAATCTTTGTTTGTTTTGCACCAGTCACAGGGTAACGGTCCGGAGACAACAGTTGCTCATGTTGTTCATTTTGGGCGAGGGACAAATTTTTGAAAAATGTGTCCCCTTTACGCTGTTAGTGCTAAAAGTCGCTGGATGAAGGTCAGGTGACGCCTGTTGACAATGTCGGTCCTCACCGGGTTAGGAGTTATTTTCAAAGAAAGTAACCCCCTTCACGCTGTTGGCTTTCATATATTTATTTGTTATTAAGGCCATGATAATACTCGGGAATGATAGTGAAGTTTATCCCATTGATTTCTCCACGGTGATTTAACGAGCCACTCACTCTATAAAGCTGGCCGTTGACACTTTCAGAGTTCTTCTGCCTCATATGTAGGCTTGTTTTGCGTCCACAATGGGTTTCTAACATCCCGCCTTGCTTGCAATCCCGTGCAGTGAATTGGCCTGTTTAGTCGTCAGCGTTCCGACAAAAAAATAAAGAGAAGTTTGTCAAAGCACTTTCACGCAGGAAATCTAGTTTCCATTTTGAAGTTTCGACTGAGTCAAGGAAAATATGCATTTCACTTGATCTTCTGTTTCTTTTAGTGGTCAAAATTGGTAAAAAAATGTCAATGGTTATCATGAAATAGTTCTATTCTTTCTAGACAGGTCATTATGGACAAGAAAAGAGTACAGACCATCGTGTCCCTCTGTTGATTAACTAAGACTCTCGATGTCAATAATAGAGATGCTCTGTGGAAAAATTTAGGCATATTGGGCTGCGCACTAGAGTTTGCTAAAATATTTTGAGCAATATGAAGGGATATTAACTATACTATCAATCTATCCTAGTGTTTCTAATAGGTAATGGTTTAAAGCAAGGCGATATTCCAGTATCTGGTATATTTACCAACTATTTTGCTGTACGTTGCCACCGACTGCACACAAAACAGAAAAAATTGCGGGAGCACCTATATTGAGGCTAGGGGAGGAAAAAAACCGGGAACCAATTCTTGAACAGGTAACAACGGATGAGCCTCTATACCTGTTCAGTATATATATATATATATATATATATATATATATATATATATATATTAATTACTTAGTTTTTTGTCATAATAAAATTAGACGAGTGCACATTTGTATTAAAAAGTGTTCAATACAATTATATTGTAGAACCTTTAAACATTTTACATTTATAAACAAGTTATTACGCCACCTAGGTTTCTACAATTCGCAAATCGCCTGAAGACACCACATGGTAGAAACCTAGGTCGTGTAATAACTCGTTTATAAATGTTATATATAAGTCATAAGAATTTTTCCAAGTTTGTCAGTAAAACCCCTATTAGTTCAGTATAAGATTAAGGCTTTAACAAGAAGAAAATAAATACTATGTGAAGTAAAATATAGGCACGAAAGACTAAAAAAAATAGTTGTTTCCAGTTAAATCGAAACCGGGGATTGAAATAAAAATGAATGAATGTAAGTCAAATTTTAATTTCCTGGTATCGATATGAAATAGGATTTTTCATCGTAAACTGAATTTTGAAGGTTTAATATGTCCTCTGAGTAAATGGTATCATGGCCGAGACTAAGAACTACTATTATATCTACTTAGAACCAAACCAGAAGCAAAAACTAAATTAAAAGTATTGAAAAAATACAGACATACAGGCAGATAAACAGAAACACACACAAGCATCTTGCCTTATATATATATATATATATATATATATATATATATATATATATATATTATCGATTTTCTGCACTATTGTAAAAACTGCAACCTTGATACTTCTGAATATCGTATCTTATGACTTTGTCTATGAATGTATCAAATTTGATTAAAATCGGACCACTCCTTCAATAACCCGATTTTATCGATTATCGATTTTCGATATTTATCGTGGATACCTCGTCACAAACCTAGCTAAGAACGCTCGCTGACGCTTATAATAAAACTTTGCAAATTTTCAAGAAAATTGGTTCAGCCGTTTCGGAGTCTATAGGTAACACCCACAGACACACACACAGACAAAGTTCCATTTATAAATAAGTTTAGATTTCTGTTCATTTCTCTTCGACTTCAACCAGTTTAACACGATTTGTCTGTTTGATAGTTCGGTTTTCTTACGTAACCATCGATGAGCCTTTTCTCCTTTTAAATCACTTTGATGCAAACATAACTGGCATTTTACTGCTCGTGAGAGACCCTAACCACTCTTCTTACCGACTGTGTTTTTCCCGAGAATGCTTCAAGCAAATATTGAACATTCGTAGCAATCATTGTTTACAAATGGCTTGTGGAAATTTTCCCGCCAATATTCCTTTAAGTGCACACCGCGTCTCATTCCAATCCCCAACAAAATAAAAGGGAAATGCATAAGTGTAGACGAAAGATTGTAAAGAGTTAAAAGCATATTTGATAGAGAACATATACGTTAGATATTATGTTTATAACGAAATCCAGAGTTTTAAGAAATTCTTATAAATATTTATAAAGATAGGGATTTTCTCAAGGAAGAAATACCTTTGCTGTCTAGTTTAGAATATTGTACGAATACCGACAATGTAGAAAAGGCCTTCTTGATACTATTAAGAACAGAAAAAGATGAATATATTTGCATTTCATATATGTACGGTGTTGTAAAAATGTCATGGTCTGAATGATTTCTCTGCATATGTAAAAGCGTCAGAAATGCCATATTTTAAACTTACTGATATACAGGTGACTCTTACCAAAATCATGACGATAGTGTGTCAAATCAGTTTAAAAGGGACATAGAAATTGTCGATTAAATTGAACATTGTATAAGTGACTATAAAACGTACTTTACCAACAGTGATTTTGATTACATTAAAAGATGGAGAGGAAACTGTAACTTAAATATTTCTCATATGAATTTATCTTCCAATCATCTATACTGTCAGTAGTTCTAGCAACCATTGTAAAATCCTTTTGTGACTATATTTACTAAACTTACTGCATTACATAAGAAAACTAAAGTTTAACAAGTTAGATTGTTATACAAAATTTTCATGTCGAAAAGGCGAGCAGACATGCTTAGGGAATGAATAACTGAAATTATATCTCTCTAACATAATTCAAACTCTGACCTCCCAATCTTAACAATTTAAACTATGCGACGAGTTTGAACGTTTTTTCAATGCGTGTGAATGAAAGCGAGAAACCTTTTGTTATAAGACAGAGTTTAATGTTTGATGTAAAATATCTTTGACAATGCCCCCCAAAGAAAAATATAGAACTATGTCCATTTGGATAATTAATCTGTGCATCTATAGATGCAACAGAAATATCAGGTTGAGCTATAAAGAACTTTCGCTTTTTAAATCAAGTGCGATGTTAAATATACCAATATAAATAACCTAGCATGAATTTCACCTAGGTCACACCGGTTCCAAATTCAGGGTATTTACTAGACTGTTCTGCTAATCACTCATAGTTTCCATATAATTCCAAAACGTATTTGCAATACGCTTAACCACTTACGTATATGTGCGTATGTTTAACTCATAGTTAGGGGTTTAATAGGCGCTGAGTTCATCTTACATTTCAGAGATCCTAATTTTTCTGCGGATGTGCATTGTAATGCAGTAGATATTGGAGAGCCGATTTGAATTCCAGTTGAATTCTTTTCATTCACCTACGCACAAATACCCTTGGGAAATGTATTAATCCATCTCTTCCGTTCAGTTATGTGTTAAGTAACAGGACAGATTTGGTTCTATAGCCTTAGCTGGCAATCAGTCAACCGTAGAAAGTGATGACATCCTACTGCGAGATAATCTTCTGTCCAATCAGACATGTCTCTTTTAAGTCATGATTGCCCAAAGCGTGTATAACTGACGAACTGAAATTTTCTGCTGCTGCCGTTCCACTTAAACTTCTTCACGAGAACAGTATCTGGTGAAGGAGCCGGTACAGTCACCGAGCACACTGGTTTTGGATTCAGTATAGTATTTCTCTCGACTGGTTACCATCCAAATCTATAGAGCTCTGTTTGTCTTAGAATTTATTTTTGTTGTTATTTGTATGTAAGGAAATATCACAAACTCGACTATAATTTAAACCCGGCTCTTCTACTCTTCAAGGGAAAGATTTTACCTTTTTTGGTGGCTTTTGATCTTTGAAGTTCTATAGATTCGCGAAAACGAGTCTCAAGACTACAAATAGTCGTAAGGGGAGGACATTACTGCAGATACAGTAGAAGCGGTGTTTTTATTTCAGAGTTTTTCCTCTTCCAAGGCTACAGAATCTAGTCTTCCCTGCTATTTACCCATATTTGGTGAGAGAAGATATGAATTCATAATATTCCTAAGGGTGCTGGCATTTAAGAGAATGTAATAAATTAGACTGAAATAAGATCTCGACTCTCTAATTCCTCAATCTGATACGCTATCTATTACTCCATTAAGTTTAATTAAAACACACAATAAATCCACATTGATACATCCGGCAGCTGCAATGTATAGATAAACGTTGAGTTTAAAAGTGCCCTCTTAATAAGAAAAGTGTTGTTTTCGTTCATGAGAAGGCCACATACGAAGGTGGGCTGAAAAGTTCATAAGCTGACTATAAAGAAGTGAAGTTAGAGTCGGGAAGTTTTGCTCGCATTAATTTCAACTCTTATTATTAATATCTTAAATGTTTCTTTCCACGTAAGAGGGATGGGTTGAAATATGCTGACTATGATGACGTAAAACTAGAGCTGTGAAATCTTGCATGCATTTATTTCAACACTTGTAATGAACAATTTCATTGTTTATTTCAAAGTAAGAGTGGTGGGCTGAAATGTTCGTAAGCTGACTATTATGACGTAAAACTAGAGCTGTGAAATCTTGTATGCATTTATTTCAACACTTGTTATGAATAATTTCATTGTTTTTCCACGTAAGAGTGGTGGGCTGAAATGTTCGTAGGCTGACTATGATGACGTAAAACTAGAGCTGTGAAATCTTGCATGCATTTATTTCAATTCTTGTTATGAATAATTTCATTGTTTCTTTCAACGTAAGAGTGGTGGGCTGAAATGTTCGTAGGCTGAATATTATGGCGTAAAACTAGAGCTGTGAAATCTTGCATGCATTTATTTCAACACTTGTTATGAATAATTTCATTGTTTCTTTCAACGTAAGAGTGGTAGGCTGAAATGTTTGTAGGCTGACTATTATTGCATAAAGCTAGAGCTGTGAAATCTTGCATGCATTGATTTCAATTCTTGTTATGAATAATTTCATTGTTTTTTCCACGTAAGCGGGAAGGGCTGATATGTTTTTAGGCTGATTATTATGGCGTAAAGCTAGAGCTTTGATATCGTGCATGCATTAATTTCAACTCTTCTTATTGATTGCTTCATTGTTTCTTTCTACAAAAGAATGGTAGGCTGATATGTTTTAGGCTGACTATTACGGCGTAAAGCTAGAGCTGCGAAATATTGCATGCATTGATTTCAATTCTTGTTATGAATAATTTCATTGTTTTTTCCACGTAAGCGGGAAGGGCTGATATGTTTTTAGGCTGACTATTATGGCGTAAAGCTAGAGCTTTGATATCGTGCATGCATTAATTTCAACTCTTCTTATTGATTGCTTCATTGTTTCTTTCTACATACGAATGGTAGGCTGAAATGTTTCAGGCTGACTATTACGGCGTAAAGCTAGAGCTGTGAAATATTGCATGCACTGATTTCAATTCTTGTTATGAATAATTTCATTGTTTTTTCCACGTAAGCGGGAAGGGCTGATATGTTTTTAGGCTGACTATTATGGCGTAAAGCTAGAGCTTTGATATCGTGCATGCATTAATTTCAACTCTTCTTATTGATTGCTTCATTGTTTCTTTCTACATAAGAATGGTAGGCTGAAATGTTTTAGGCTGACTATTACGGCGTAAAGCTAGAGCTGTGAAATATTGCATGCATTAATTTAAACTCGTCTTATTAATAACTTTATTGTTTCTTTCCACGTAAGAAAGAGAGGATGAAATGACTTTAGGCTGACTAATATGGCATAAATCTAGAGCTGTTAAATCTTGCATGCATTAATTTTAACTCTTCTTATTAATAACTTCATTGTTTGTTTCCCTCAACTGCCAAGACTGAGGAAAATATTGATCGTCATCACTACATGTTGATAGATAATTGACTATTGACTCTAAAGCAAATATTCATTGCTATTTGAATATACCGTGAGAGATTTTATAATATTATGTGCTATGAAATTGGCATGACAAGTGTTTCCGTTTAGAGAGTCCTCTGTTTTGGGGTACCTGATCAAAAGCGTACTAAACTGAGCACATCACTAGAAAATATGACATTGTTTGAGACGGATCCGACTGGTTTCCTTAAACCTATATTTCAGACCCTTAAACTCAACCCATGCAACATGGCGGACAATGCAGGATAATGAACCCTTCCATGCGCATAAAATATTTATATTTTATGCGCATGGAAGAGTTCATTATCCTGCATTGGCCCCCATGTAGCAATAGCATGGGTTGGGTTTAAGGGTCTGAAATAAAAGTTTTAGGAAACCAGTCGGATCCGTCTCAAAAATTATTACCAAGAACTGATCGGAAAACAGAATCATTGTGTCAAATATACCTTCATTATGTATAGGTCGGTCTCTGTGTATTACCGCTGCATCTAGACTAACAACGACAACGAGGAACGTTTAATAAACACTTAACTGATTACCTCACACACAAGAAAAGTATATCCGTGAAAGGTAAACTGGTTTTATTCTTGGCAAAAATTTCTTCTCATTATGTGAGAAACACTCTTTTTCAACATTTATAACAGAGAAATACAAAAAAATGAAAATTCAACAATGATAACAGTAAAACTCATAGCTTACGTGCCTGAAAAGAAATAATCAAGTTGTTGATGTTCGACACTCAAAATCTTGAACAAGGTGACCTGGGAAAACTTACTAGCTTAAATATGAGTTGCGTCTAATGCATTTAACTAATAAGGAATGTGAGGTTTAAGGTTAGGTATTTCAAGCTCTATCCAAAGGTGTAGCACGGTCAGAACGGCTCTCCGGTCTGATAAAATCAGAAATTTAACTTCTACGACAAATAAAATATGATGGGATTTGACCAGACATGTCATGGTAGAATATGAACGTTCTAATCACTTTCCCATACATTTATACGTCATGGTCACATGTTTGAATAGGCAGCTATTTACAAAAGACACGTCTGAATAACCGAAGTGAGCTCATTTGCAAATGGTAAAAGAAATGTTACGTGGATATTAACCCATGCTGTAAACTCAAAGAGTAAAAATTTAAAACCAAATAAAATATGCAGAAAAAAATGTAATAAATATATAAACTCAAATTAAGCCGTAATTGTTTTTCCAACAAAGTTCACCTTGTACAAGATCCGCGGATCACTCAAGAGAGTAGATTAAGTTCGGAGGCAGTTTGTATGCATAGGAGAAGACATGAGCCGTTAACTCTTGACTTGAACAAGTTAAAAGTCTAGTGATTGTGGAAACATTATCTTGGGATTCGATTTCACCGACCACTGGTTCGCAGGATGAAGTTGTTAAAGAGGAACTTTTTTCTCACCGATGAAATACGGAAAAAATGTAGATAGTTTGTGTTGTGAGATCTTCCTTTTTCTATGATAATGGACTCGACTTGAGTATACATATACTCCTGCAATAGTGAGATACGTCAGATCCGTTAGAGTACCGGCAGGATATCTGTTTTGAGTACTATATGAGAACAGTGACTGATCCGTAAGTTACTGAGAAATACCAAAATTTTACAAAAAATACCGCGTCCATAGTCACAGTAGCTCTGAACTCCACTCAGCCAGAATCGGGGATACCTCGACATAAAACCTCTCTAAGAACACTCGCAACGCTTATAGTACAACTGTGTAAATTTTCAAGAAAATCGGTTCAGCCGTTTCGGAGTCTATAGGTAACGGACATACACACAGAGAGACATACACACACAGACAAAGTTCCAGTTATAAATAAGTTTAAATTATATTAGGTGTTGAGTACAACTTGTCAGGCTCCCGCCAAAATATGACAGCTGTACTTCTTTCTTGGAATAATTTGGCACTTATAAAGGAGAGCAACTGGAGTCAGATAGAAAAAAAATCTCCCGGCTCTATAATAAACATCGTGGAAATACTGGCTTCTTCTATTTCATATCTTTTATTGGCACTCACACATGCACAAGCACACACATATACACACACATTGGTGATTGCCTATCAATTCAATGTGCTATGTGCACTATCAAAAATTTTGATGAAATTTTAATATCGTGTATCCTCCAATGAAAAACTAAAACCCTTCAAAATTTAACTTTATTAAACACTATTTTCAGGAGTTTTGGTTTTTTGGAATTTAGTGTGCATTATTGCTAATTTCAAAACAGCAAGATTTTTCATTCTTAGAAAGTACGAAATGTGATATTCCTATGATCTAATGAATGCAAAAACAGATTATTAATAGGTTTTTTATTTCGTATTTCTTATCTTCTCTATGATGATAAAGCCCACGACGTATTTATTTGTATATACACTAACGACCATAAGTTTGGGCAACCCAATTTTTTAGCAAAATCAAATTCACCGAGTTTTTATTTTTTGTTATTTTATGCAGATGTCAAGTAAAAAAAAAGTATTCTTTTCAACTTTAAAGTAAACATTTACTCAGTTTGCTACTTGACTCCTCTTATTGTGATCAAGTTTTTTGCAGAAAATTCAGATTTATTCAGATATTATATTACGGTACAATTTATTTTTGTAAACCATGTTACTCCGGTAAAAATTGCAAGGAAGAAACAGATTAGCATTGGAAAAAGAGCTCAGGTTGAAATTCTTTCGAAAGAAGGATATTCTGAACGTGTTATCGCTAAAACAATTAAACCTGTCACAAATGGCGTGCATTATTGCCTTCAACGACTTCGTGAAACTGAGTTAAATATTGACAGAAAATGATTTGTTAGGTCCAGAGTAACATCTATAGTAGAGGATAGGCACTTGATAATAACTAGCAAGAGGATTAGAAGAAAAACCCCTCCGGAATTCCGGAATTTACAATTGAAATGAATTCTACTCGGCAACATCCAGTATCTGTCACTACTGTTACAAAACGACTTCATTTTACTGGGCTTAAAGGCTAAGTAGCAGTTAAAGAACCACTATTAAAGAGGGAAAATAAGGAATAAAATTCATCGGACAGTTCGAAATGAAATTCCTAAAAATGAACAAATGTTGTTTAAATGATTGCAGGATTGCTTGGAAATCACTTTTACCAACTTATTTTTATAAGTTATTAGAAAGAATGCCAAGGATTTGCTCTGCAGTAAGAAAGGCTCGTGGTGGTTTCTTTGATGAAAAGAAAATATGAATTAACTTTAATTAAATTTGAAATTACTCTGTGTTCAGTTAGTTTTTAATTTTTGTACGATTGTGAGCAACAACGAAATAACTCTATATTTATTCTTCTAAGACATATTTCCTATTTGCAAACGAATTATTACGCTACCTAGGTTTCTACAATAAGTGGTGTCTTTAGGCAATTTGCAATAATTATTGCAAATCGCCTAAAGACACCACTTATTGTAGAAACCTAGGGAGCGTAATAACTCGTTTGCAAATGGGAAATATGCAAAGGTTCTTTAATATAGTTATATTGAACATCTTTTAACACAAATGTGCAGTGGTCTAATCTTTTTATGACCCGAAGCTAAGTAATTAAACAATATATATATATATATATATATATATATATATATATATATATATATATATATATATATGTATATATATCGAAATATTTGCTGAAGAATAAAGATTTAAGAATTTGCTACTGAAAAAGCGAGGTTTCCTTGCTGAAATAGCTACACGACACATGTAATTGTTTTAGTTTTATTTGAAAATATACATATTTGGCACTGTAAATAGATAATTCTCTTTAATACGAACCCTCTAATTTGATCATTTTTATTATTAATAAGATGATTATTAAATCTGTTTTCTGATTTTACCTACATATCATTTCCATTTTGTATTTAAATATAAATACACACACACACACACACACACACACACACACACATATATATAGCAAAAATTAAAATTAAAGCATATACTTGATAATAGTTAAACGCATAAAACTAAAAATAAAATAGTACATTATTAAAATAAATTATTTAGCCATACTAGCATCAAAAGGTGCATTTAATGAAACTTGTATAAGAGAAGTTTGCTGCCCTAATACGCAATTATTAATTATACTGATGAGCTGTGATACAGCAAAACAGATCTGTCTGCGGATGACTATATATATATATATATATATTTGTGTGTGTGTGTGTGTGTGTGTGTGTGTGTGTACGTCGTTGCCTCTGTGTTTGTTTGTTTGTGTGTCAAACTTCAAACCAAACAAAGTATAAATACTGTACAATGACAATGTTAATAAAGAAAAAATATTCTTTCCCAAAAATCTTCATCTTTTGATTGACTTTATCAAGGCAACAAGAAAGACATAATTGAATATATAAATAGTTTTTCAGAATTGTTAAATTTAACAACGGTTATAAACTTATGTCGGATATTCGGTAATATAATCTAATGTATTATAAATAAAGTAAATATTTCAGAAAAACAAAAGTTAAAAGTTTCTGTATATATATATATATATATATATATATATATATATATATATATATATAACGTGTACATATGAATATACGTGCACACAGAAACATATATATATATATATATATATATATATATATATATGTTTCTGCGTGTGTGTGTGTGTGTGTTTGTGTGCGTATATTCATCTGTACAGGTATCTGTATACCAATATATGTTTGTATGTATATTTACTAGTCTATTTGTCCACATGTAGATACCAATATATTTGAATATTTGTGCTTCCAAATCTTTTCCTCGTTTAATGTCTGAATAACTTTATAATAATCTAAATCTAATCTTTCGTTAAACACTTAATTTAAGATTCGTAATTATATATATATATATACTATTTTTTTTCTAAAGTGAAATTAATAATCGATTAATGATGGCGATCTTCATTTTAATCAAATATTAATATTAATGTCTCAATAGATTGCTTTTATACATTGTTCTCATATTTTTCAAATTGAAAAATACTAGTATTTTGATTGCTTTACCCTGTCTATGTAACAATGACTCCCTTTTAAGGGTGTTTTGTTAATTTTAAATATTTTGAATTCAAACTTAAATAAACACTGTTAAGACACAGGTTGTGTCGAAAGAAAATAACTACTTTTGTAGCGTTATTATAACATAAATGTCATGAATTCTAAATAGATATTTTCACCCTACTTGTTTTGAGCATACTTTATTTTAGGGATGTCTATTTAAATTTGTTTGACCTTAAAAATATATTGCATCATCTGTGATTGCTTGGGATTTTTATCACACCAAGACATTTCTATCTAAACTGTCCATTAGTTGTCTTACGGCCATTAACTGCAATGGATATTACTGCAAGAACGCGTACGAAAATTATAACGCTGCACAAACACACTGACAAGCCCAAGAGAGATATCACGGATATTGGGGTTTTTAAACTTTCGCCTGTTAGGCGCGTCATCACGGCAAGAAATAAACTGGATCCATCATTCCAAAAACGTAAAGCCAAATGCCTCGGAATAGGAAAACGAACTTTAATCACGATTAACCCAAGAACACTAACGATGGGTATATAGTACCCAGTGCAAATGATGTCATTTTAATTCAAATATAATTAAATTTTCAGTACCTGATTGTCTTAGCTAAATAATATGTTTTTCAGTTCCTATTAATGTGAACTCAAAGTACTTATTTTGAAATGCCTGCATGCAAAACAATTTAAATAAAAATTTATATTTAATATTTTTTTTGATATTTTCAAAATCGGTTATGATACATGAATTAGCCCGAACAATATTTATAAGTGCTTTTAAATTTACAAATTCTGAAAAAAATAGCGACATTTTTCTTCTCTCTATTTGTTGCAAAACGAAATCATACATTTACTTTAATATAGTCCATCAAATGACGAAAGATATCCCCCTAAATTTTTCATCTGGAAAAATAAGTTTCATTCTTTAAATATAAATTTCGAATACGACCTAAATTTCACATACATCATTTGATGTAAATCCGAAACTTATAAAGTAACTTGACGAAATTTTGTTTTACGTTCTATGCACATTCCAAAAGACAAGTATATTTAAGGAGACCATTAGTCTTTCGAAAAATATCTTCAAAGTGTTGTTATCAATTCCTCTAGGAGACGGTCTTGACGATCTTAATATCGTATAAACCGTAAGCATTCCCTCGAGATATATGCTTTTTCCAAAACTATTACGAAGTGTCACGTGTGAATAAACGACGTAAGGTTATAGAAACCCATCTATACAACAATTCATTGCAGTGTCTCTTCCAATATCTGCTTATGTCTACTATTTCAACCTTCAAAAAAACGATTGCAAATACTAAAAGATCATTTCTCTAAAGAATGCAAATCCCCAACAGTAAATATAATGCAATCTCGACTCTCATTCAGGCGACAACATCGTGCTACATGAAGCTAAATTCCATTTCATAGTTTCATCAAATTTGTCTACGTTTATTTTAACTTTAACACCTAAAAACACAAAAGCTGTTCTCTTTGTTTCGGTGTCAGCATTATTACAACATTAGTCTGTTACGCAGCCTTGAGCTCTGTTCTATTCACACCTTAATATTCATACATCGTTGTGTATTTACGCGAATACGCACACACACACACGCACTTATACATATATATAGATATGTGTAGACACTGCTGATATACAACACGTTAAAATTTCCCTTCTCTGATACCATGGCTTAGGGGGTATCGACTCCAACTGACACCAAATCGGTCGAGTTTCGAGCCCGGTCAGAGGAGATTGGATGCGTCTAGCCACACTGATGAGCTGTGAGACAGCAAAACAGGCTTGTATGTGGATGACTAATATATATATATATATATATATATATATATATATATATATATTATTGTCATCCGCAGACAGATCTGTTTCGCTGTATCACAGCACATCAGTACGGTTAGACTACGATTGCTACACAACCCAGGCTCGAAACCCGACCGATTTGGCGTCAGTCGGCGACTCTACCACGAGGCGTTCGGTGGAAGAAGGTAGTCTTTTTAGCGCATATCATATTATGCGCCGAATAGCTAGAGTGCTCAAATTTCATTTTTACTGAAATGAGCGTTGCGTACACGCTAGAGTGGCGACTATTTTTCAAAATTCACCCTTCCTCCAGAGTGCTCAGTCAGGGTGCGTAATTATTGTCATCCGCAGACAGATCTGTTTCGCTGTATCACAGCTCATCAGTACGGTTAGACTCCGATTATAGATTTGTTTCTGATGAAAGGCCGAAATACTAATATAAATAAATACTGTCAAAAAATAAATTTTTAAACTTAGAAATTTTTAGTAGTTTTTCCTATATATATATATATATATATATATAAATGCAACTTATCACTGTACTCGTTTTGAAAAACCCTCCGCGTATATACGCGGATGTAAAAAATGCTTGTAAAAACTTGCCTGCTGATGTTTGCGTTTTTGTTCGATTTGGACGATTTTCGCCTGCAGATGTTTGCGTTTTTGTTCGCTTTGGACGACTTTCGCCTGCAGATGTTTGCGTGTCCACTCAACTGTCTGTCAATTTGACCTCACAGTAACTTGTTGGATCCATGTTTCATCGATTGTCGCATATTAGCGTAAAAACTTCTTGTTGCCCTGAAACAGTTGCAAACAACGCACTGAATCGTCAAAGTGTTATTTTTAATCAACTCTGAGCAAACGCGCTACCCACATTAGACACAGCCTTCTCATTGACTAATATTCGTGAAAAATAGTAAATACACTGCCCTCTGATATGTTCAAATTCTCTGCTATCTCACACAAGTTCAATTTCCGATTGGTCAAAATTAATTCTTGGATATTTTGGTGTTTTCTGAGACATCTGTCGATTTTGGGCGACCTGAGCGTTCAGCACCATTAGTGTCTGTACGACTGCATTTAATGTCAGCATACAACCTCTTAGCTGTTCTTTCCTACGTAGCAGAGTTTGAATAACACTTGTTAAGCAACTGCATTGCTTTGCTTAAACAGTACTTTACCCATCAGAAAGCAATGCTTTAATAACACCGGAATTTCAGATTTTTCCATTGCTTTGAAAGTTTGCAACAGAACCTTCAACTATATAACTGTAATTTGTAAACTAATAATGCGATGGACCCAAAATTAGTCACGTGCTCTTTGAATGGTAGTACTTCCTAAAAATTGTATGAATTTTTTATTAGCAGTGGCATCTATATGTCAGGCCCTGGACACTCGTAATGAGGAGCTATATATATATATAGTTGTAGACAGCGTTACTCGCCCCTCCTTGAATATATGTATGTGCTTTTAGGAAATAAAAATATTTTAAGTATTTACTAAATATACAGAATTTAACATAAATAGTGGATTTCGTTCTTAGTTTCGTATATTTCGGGAAATTTTTTGAAGATTTATTTATTTATTTATTAAGTTCATATTTATAGATTTTTCTAAAAATTGTAATCCCAAATTATTCTCTGCCCCATTTATGGAAAATGTGAAATAATATCACTCCATGCCAATTGTTATGTGTTTTTTTTTTAATTTGACATTTAATACAAACACCCTTTGAAAATGAAATATTTTTGACATACCTATAATATTTTTAAAGTTATTGAAAAAGGCTAAAAGTGAGCCCTACGTACCGAAATAACTCATTCGTTCTATAGCCATGGAGAAGACGATTGATCTAGAAATAATCTACGAATGAAGATAGTTGATGCGTGTATTGTAGGTAATGGATATGAATGTATCTAAGCGTGTAAATGTACTTTGATAGAGAATTTGTTGCAGTATCGATAAATGCAATGAGACCCGTTGTGTTGGAAATTAATAAAGGACTGAAAGAAAACGGTGAATTTCTGAGGGAATGGGAAGAAAAACACGCGATCTCTCGAAAAATCATCACTTAACAAAAAAAAAAGGACAGTGTTAATGTTGTAAATACTTCATGGGTATATCTAAACTTATTTATAAATGGAACTTTGTCTCTGTGTGATGATTTTTCGAGAGATCGCGTGTTTTCCTTCCCATTCCCTCAGAAATTCACCGGAGTGTATCGGTTGATTCCATACTTCAAACACTGAATAATCTAAAATTATTTAGAAATGTAACTTTGTGTGTGTTTGTGTCTCTCTCTCTGTGTGTGTCTGCTGCCTATAGACTTCCAAACGGCTGAACTGATTTCTTGAAAATTTACGCAGTTGTACTATAAGCGTCTGCGAGTGGTCTTAGCTAGGTTTTGTGTCGAGGTACCCCCGATAAATATTGAAAAACGATAATCGAATAAATCGGGTTATAGAAGGAGAGGTCCGATTTTAATCAAATTTGATTCACTCATAGACAAAGACATAAGAAACGATATTCAGAAGTTTCAAGGTTGCAGTTCTTGTAATAGTGCAGAATATCGATTATATATATATATATATATATATATATATATAAGGCAAGATGTGATGTTTGTGTGTGTGTCTGTTTATCTGTCTGTATGTCCTTTATGCAAATTCACAATCTTTATCCGATTCTCACCAAACTTCAAACTAATATTCTTTAGACTGAGTCTGAGCTCCAGGACCATGGATTAGTTTTAAAGCTTTCATTACACTCGTGCAACGCCGGACTATACTGCTAGTGTATTTATAAAGGCAGTACCTAGATACTTTCCTCGAGTTAGACATCGAGGTGGTCGCCAAAGGAAAACTCCCCTGCTTAAACTTAAACACGTAAAATACAGATTATTTTATGCTAGAAGTCATAAAGAATATGGATAGTACAGGTTGGAACTCAGTATTATCTTAAGATGAAACCAAACTAAAATTATTTGGTTAACTGAACTTTCATTACATAGGAAGGAGAAATAAATGAATCTCATAAATTACCCCCCTACAGTGAAGCACAGTGGTTAAGCATTCAGCTCTAGTTACGTTTTATGCTTCTAGACCAGAAAAACTAGCAACAGTAAAGAATATCATTGATAAAGAGAAGTATTTGGCTATTCTTAAAAACAAAATAAAACAAAGTGTACAAAAGTAGGGTTTGGGGCGTTATTGGACGTACTTACATGACAATGACCATAAACACACTACACAAATGGTTTCAAAGTGTTAATTACAAGCAAAATGTTTGTATTAGCCTAACACAAACATTATAATGACCTAAAAATCAATTGAAAATAATTAAAAGAAACATAAGAGAAAGAAGTATTTCGAATTTGGAGGAACTAGGACCTACTGTCAAAAAAGAATGGAGCAGAATAGCATTCGTTAGGAACTAGGATCTATGTTCAAGAAAGAATAAAGCAGAGTACCTATTTTAAAGCACTAGGTCTTATTGTGAGGGAAGAATGGTGCAGAAAACGTTTTGTTGGGAACTAGAATCTATTTTCAAGGAAAAATACAGCAGATTACTTATTGTAAAGAACTAGGACCTACTGTCAAGCAAGAATGGAAGAGAATACTTTTTGATAGAAACTAGGACCTATTTTCAAAGCAGAATAGAGCCCAGTACCTACTCTTAAGTACTAGGACTTACTGTAAAGCAAGGATGCAAGAGAATACTTTTAATAGAAACTAGGACCTATTTTCAAAGAAGAATAAAACCCAGTACCTACTGTAAAGAACTAAGACCTACTGTCAAGGAAGAACGGTAAGAGAATACTTTTTGATAGAAACTAGGACCTATTTTCAAAGAAGAATAGAAAATATTACTTACTGTAAAGAACTAGAACCTACTGTCAAGGAAGAATGGAAGAGAATACTTTTTGATAGAAACTAGGACCTATTTACAAAGAAGAATAGAGCCCAGTACCTACTGTAAAAAAACTAGGACTTACTCTCAAGGAAGAATAGAGCAGAACACTTATTGAAGGAATTATAAAAAAACGTTTAAAGAAAATATTCAAGAACTGATTATTGAATCAAGAGAACCAATAATTTTGAAAACTTGTATTCGCTGTTCAGTTAAATGAGTTCATTTCTCAGTGTGTATTGCTTCCAAGCGCCCAATACGATCAAGAAAATGTATTTTAACTATGACATATATTAGAAATGTCACTTTTATAGTGAGTTCAGTAGCGGTGCTAAGCAACAGAGAGATCAACGTAACCTTAGGGAATTGGAAAAACACATGAGGATAACTTTGTACTAATAGTTTAAGACGAATAATATTGTCCTTTCTATATTTTAACATCTAGAGCAAAAACGTAATAAACAAAGGTGACAATGTTTATCTAAATAACTCAATGTTATGAATAATGTAACGTCATATTTCGAGGCTATGGAAAGCATAACAATCGATGGGGATAATATATTTGAAGAAGTTTAGTATGCTACCTCAATAAGTGTGGTATTAATAAACAGCTACTCTGAAATAAGCCGAGACGGATTTCAATATTTGATGTATTACGTATTGAAATTCCAAATTCATGTGGTGTTTTAACCAGTCTAAGTTAATTTATTGGCCCAATAAAATTAATAGCTATTTGACGAATAATAGAAAAATCAATGTTGACTCTTTTTTTTTTGTTTTTAATCATTTCACCCCAAGTAAGGCGTGACTGACACTGATTCGAAGGCGATTACAGTGAGAGAAATTATTGTGTACAGGGGACATTGTAGAAAGGATAACAATTGAACGGTATTCAAAAAATAGAAAGAAGTTGCATTTAAACTTTTGGTGACAGTAGCTATTAGGGACGCAAATAAACGGAAGGGATCTTCACAGTCTGGACGCGAGAGAAAATAAAATGTTCAAGCAGAAGTGGTGGTTACATTTAACTATTTCAGCAGTAAAATAGAGAGATCTATATGTTCGCATTACTCCCTCGCTGGTCTCTACCATACTTCTAAAGCTTGACTCCCATAAGTCGAGGGGAGGCGAGGGAATCTCAACCAATGTTCTGAAGAAATATGCCCCTGAAGTTTCCTCTGTCTTCTCCAATCTTTACAACTACTGCCTCTCTGCTTCTGACTTTCCTGCCTGTTGGAAGTCATCCTCTGCTGTTCCTGTATTTAGGAAAATTGGAGAAAAGTCAGACCCCTCTAATTATAGCCCTATCAGCCTCCTACTTATATTTGGCAACGTGCTCGAGGCTAATATTAATTCTGAAGTGGTTCAACATCTCACAGCCCGCGGCTTTATCTCCAATAAGCAGTATGGTTTCCGTTTTAACATGTCTACTGCGATGTTAACGACCATCGCAGACTATATTCACCAGGATCTCGAGAAGAAAGGCGAAGCACGATGTGTTGCACTAGATATCTCCAAAGCATTTGACAGAAATTGGTGTGATACGATAACTAGGCGTATATTAAGGTGGATTTGTAAAATATGTATTTTATTATAATCGATGAAGAATTGAAAATGGTTAAGAATAGAAAAATAGTTTAAAAATATGTGTTTCGTTTAACAAAAGTTCTAAGTGAAAAAGAAAAGGAAAAAATAAATAATAAAGGATTTTTCTTTTATAAGTAAAATTAAAATATTTGACTAAGTGATTTGATGTGATAGGTGACCAGGTCAAAAACTGTCGTTACTGTATCTTGACCACACATTAAGAATAAAAAAAACGTCTGGTTACGGGTAAAGTGTCAGGGCTATAAAAACATACGACGGCTTTCACTCGAAGCTTTATTAAAATAAAAGGATAAAAAGAAATCCTGGAAAATACGACTTTGGAGGTTAAGTGCAGACCAGATGTCTGCGGAATGTTTACACATCAAAGGAAGCAAAATTTAAGTACCTTGAAATTTTGGACTTACAGTCACCAATGCTTATCTTTTGTTTTATGCCGATCATCTAGTGGACATCCGATTATTTCAATATAAATACAACTATTTTTCCAAGCCGATCACTTCAGCTTGAAGTAGCTACGTGTGTCAGGCACACTGAAGATGGGAAACTTCGTTCGTCTGAGTCGGTCGGTTCGGCATTTGATCTCCATTAATTAGAGTTAGAGCTGAGTGTCACATCGCCTGCCCCAACTGCAAGACTAACTCTGAACGAAATAAAGGATCGATTTAACTCATCCAAGTTGTGGAAGTTCGTTCCTTCAATTGCTTAGCTTGTGCCTCCAGCTTGAGACTTCGACTTTTTCAACCAACCGCCGGCTACATCACAGCGTGGAGAACGGCCGCCAGAGAAATTGTTCGGACCCTCCAACTGAGGTGTTAAAAACTACATGGCTATGCTATGACTATACGAATGTTTGACCTAACCGAGTTTTTCTTTTCAAATCGCATAATGAAGGTAGCATTGAATGGGCATGTGTCCAGCTACTATTATACGAACGCAGGTGTCCATCAAGGCTCTATTCTAGGCCCTACTCTTCTTCTGATCTTCATACAAATCTCCCTGATGTAAGTATATCCAAAGTACGCAGTTGTGCTGACGATACGACCATTTAATCCCGCCTAGATAAGAAATGTGCCGAGGCTGACAAAACAAACTTCACTGCTGATCTTGAAAAGGATCTCCAATCTGTGGTGGACTGGGGTAAGAAATGGCTTGTAAATTTTAATGCTTCCAAAACGAAGCCGCTATCATTTAACCACCATAACCAACTGATCTATAAGAATGGATCAAACGAGTCTCCCTGAAAGCAAAACACTGCGCCACCTGGGCCTAAATCTATGAACCAACACCATGACTTCATTGAATCCATAGCTAAATCTGCCGCTGGGAAGGTTGCTTCACTTTGTAGAGCCAGGAGATTTTTCTCTTCTAAATCCATCTTGCACGGATATGAATGTACTATCCGCCCGTGCATTGAATACTATTGTCATTTCTGGTGGGGTGACCTTGCTAGTCCTGTCGGGCTTCTTGAGAAAATAGAACGAAGAATCTGTAATGTAATTCATCCCAAACTGGTAGCTCAAATCCAGTCACTTTCTCACCAACGTAATTCGGCTTCCGTCTGTCTCTTCTACAAATATTTTCACGACTTCTGCTCCATTGAACTTAGCTCCATTCTGCCCCCTCTGCAGAAATTTAGTCGAGCAACTAGACTAGCGGTTAGGTCCCACCCTTTTACAGTGAAACCAAACAAATATAACCTCAACTTCTACTCCTCAAGTTTCTTTGCTCGCACTTCCCGCCTGTGGAATTCTCTTCCCTATACTTGCTTCTCTGACAATTACAATTCCCAATAATTTAATGTCAAAGTCAACTGCCACCTATTATCTCCTTGACTCACATCCCGTCCACCCTGGTATCATGTTTTTCCTTTCCACCATTCTTTCATGCAGCCCTCTTTTTACGTGTATTCTCATTCTTTTCTTACTCATTATCTGACACCCCCGTAACTTGTTCTTTTTCATCACCCACTTTTTATGTAACCCTTTCTGCCTTGCGTGGGATGAAATTATTTTTTTTTAAATAGCTATTTAAATACACATTTTCGGATTACACGAAAAAAGATCTCGTCAAAGCAGTTATCATGAAAATATTTGTAAAAAAAAAATCAGACTGAACCACGTCACGTCGGTGAGAAAGGGACTGAAATTGAGATGCCAAGTCAGAACCGATTTTGTTGAATATCTATCTTTGGATTTTATGGAGAACCTCAAGATGAATAGCAGGAGCTTCCGACTAGATATAGCAACAGTAATCAATTCACGGACGAACGGTAGATTCATAACTCTACAGGTTCGATTCAAACGAGAAAAAACTTTCTGACCTGAGTCTTCGTGTTTTGTTTTTATACTAGAAAGACGTATGACCAATTAAACCTCAAAAAATTTGACTGCTCATAGGTAGTTATATAATTCGGGTCCATAAAATTGTTCCTTTTTACATTTGACGCACCCCTAAATGTTCGGTGTAAAATAGGAAGCCCTAAATGTATTTTCTTTTTTCAAATTCAAAGGAAATACGGCTATACACGATTTCATAGTGATATTAAAAGGTTTATCAAATTACAGTTATATTGGTTAACAGACAATACAAAAGAGAAACAATGAATTAGTAAAATATATTTATGTGTGACTAGCAGTATAGGTCGGAGTTGCTCGGGTGTAATTAAAGCTTTAAAACTAATTCATATTCCTGGATCTCAGACTTTTTGGACATTGACCCGAAAGACTAAAAAGCAATAGTTGTTTCTAGTTAAAGCGAAACTGAAGACTGAAACAAAAATGAATGGATGTAAGTCAAATTTTGATTTCCTGGTATCGATATCAAAAAAGATTTTTTTTCATAAACTGAATTTTGAAGGCTAAATAAGTCCTCTGAGTAAATTATATCACGACTGAGACTAAAAACTACAAGTATACCTACTTAGAGCCAAACCCGAATCAAAAACTAAAATAAAACCCTAAACCTAACCCTACCAAAATGTCAGAGAAGAATTAAACAGACCTTTTTTTTTTATAATCTCATCGCCATAAGAAAAGCATTATAGTGCCACTGGTGTACAGGGGGATATATAAGAGGAAAGTTATGAGGAGTGACAGAATACAGGGTGTGACAGGAAGTGAGTAAGGATGAGAATACTGAGGAGATGAGATGAGACCATGAGACAGAGGATGTAAGTTAGTGAAATAGGAAATGACGACTTTACATTTAAATTCCTAAGGATTGTTGCTGTCGGGGAAGCACGTAAACGGAATTAAACAGGCGGGAAGTGCGAGAAAAAAAGCTGAGGGAGTAGAATTTGCGTTTCAAATATTATTTATTTCACAGTAAAAGGGTGGGACATAGTTGCTAATCTTGTGGCTCTAGTAAATTCGTATATAGAAGGCATCAGTAAGCTCATGTCATTAGAGCAGAAGTCATGAAAGTACTTGTAGAAAAGACACAGGGAAGCCACATTGAGCCGGAAAGAAAGTAACTCTATCTAAACTGCCAAGTCGGGATCGATCATATTACAGATTCTCCGTTGTATTTCGTCAAGGACACCCGGGTGGATATCACGAGCACTCGACCAAATATGGCAGCAGTATTCAATGCATGGGCGCGGTTAGGCATCCGCTTTCCGGGTTTGTGTCACATCTAAACTATTCTTTAAAAAAAACTTCACGGTTATTCTCACCCTTTTTCTGGAGAAACATCTCTGTTGTCTTAATACTCCTTTTCATCTGTGAGAAGAGTGTGCAGCAAACACTTCCATATTAATATTACGTCGTTACGATTGTCTTTGTTTCTGCCGGCATTTTCCTGTTTCGCAAGACTTTATTTACATTTCAAATGGCATCGTTCCATATTCTAATGCGTTTTCGGATTTATCTGTCACATTTTCCGTCGTCTGCTAAAAGACTGGAAATATTCCTTGGCAAAATATCAAACACTGATACTTTCTTCGGAAAGAAATAAGTAACAGCTAGTATTAAATTACTTGGTGCCGATAATGGATTCTACACATTGTTGATGAGGGACTTCGACTAGAAAGCAGTATAATGCACGTGGGAAATATAAATTTTTGAAAGCATATAAAAAGATAAAGCCTTGCTATTTGATATATTTATTTTCAAATTTGTCTGAAGCATTTTCTTCACTGTGTAAGCATTGAGAATTCCAAATAAGAAAAGAATAAAGCATGAAGAAAATACAAATGAGTTCGAACAGAAAAATGCGGTCACTGAAACAAGTTCACGAATATTTTATTTAGGTAAGATTCCTTATGCAAATTTTACGTATGTTTCATCCGAGAAACAAACAAAACTTATTTTAAACTAATTCTTTGTTGATTACTTACGTAATATAAGCAGAAATTTAAAACAGGGAGAAACTTAACCAAAACTTACAAAAGTTCGAATTTGTTCAAGAAGAATAGCTTACCAATCTTCATGAGTAGACAACTATAAAGTATGGACCAATGTAATGAAATATTTTCTTTTATAATCATTTCACGCCAAACAAGGCAGAAACGCCACTGGTGCGCAGGGGGCTATCATGTGAGATTACAAATGTTCAAAAAAAGCTAAAACATCAATGGGAGCAAGTAAATAAAAGATAACAATTGATATTGCATTGAAACTGTTGGAGACCGTAGCTATCAGGAAGCATGCAAATAAAAGTTTGAGTGTGAGTTTTGTTTAATGGCATACCAACCTCTATGGGTTATTTAATGCCAAAAAGGTAGTGTTTTAAGGTCTTTCTTTAATGTTCAGTTATAGTGAGAAGGTTGATTTAGTCAGATAATTATGAAAATACTTTGTTTTATTCTTATTTTAGAAAATGTCTTCTAGTTTTTTATTCAAAAATGTTTAGCTGATAATAATTTTTCTCTTCTAAAATGTGTTACGGTAATAATTCATTTTTCAAAAATGTATTGTTGGTATTACTTTTCTTTTAAAAAATATATATTTCTCTAAAAGTCTGTTTATGTTAATATTTCTAAAAAGGGGATATTTTTTATATTTTCATGGTCTTTTGACCCAAGTTTGGGAGTTAAGTATTTGCCCATAGATGGGGCCCTAACAGGTGCTACCACTCCGGGTTAAGGTAGACCTGGGAACAGCAGTTAAGAGGTGGTTCCTTGCTCCTCATAATCTCCCAATCAGAGTCCTTGCTGCCGGATGCAATGCAAATAAAAGTGAGTTCCACAAACGAGAAGTGCGAGAAAAAAGCTAAGAGAGTAGAAGAGCCGGTTACATTTAAATAGTTCGGCGGTAAAATGTTGGGACCTTAACGCTAATCTAATAGTACGGGTAAACACATGTGGTAGAGGTAAAAGGAGAAAAGCTTATCAGCGCAGGTGCCAGAAAACAACTTTCAGAGAAAGCCGAGGAAATCAAATCGACGTGAAGTGGATGTGCGCTGATTATATAACAGTACAATACATTTTTAATCGGTATCACCCTATGCAAGGCAATGAAGCCACTAATAAACAGAGGTTACACGGTGTAGAAGAATTAAAGACATGAACATTAACCCTGGAACACTAACTATCAATAAAAGTTACACTACTACTAACCATAGGTATTATATACCCGATTTTGAAAATATTTAAAAAAAAATTAAATATAAACTTTTATTTGAAATATTTTACATGCAGGCACTTCAAAATTTTGACTTTAAGTTAACATTAATAGAAACTGAAAATCATATTATTTAAGTAAGATAATCAGGTACTGAAAATTTAATTAAATTCTAATTAAAATGGTGTCATTTGCATTGCGTAATATATGCCCATGGTTAAAGTTCTCGGGTTAATAATGAGCAGAAAGGGGAAATAATAATCAAACCGATGGAAGCAAAATGACTACATAATAGTAACGGTGAGTGTTTATATCTTTAACCTAAACATTTATAACACTATTATAATTCGTCGATTGCAGTCACCCAGCGTATGAAAGTCGCTCTGTCACGCCTCATCAGATTCACCTGCCTCAGATTCAGAGGTACTTTTGGATATCAATAGACATTCTTCTTTTTCTTCTTCTTTATGTAAAGTTTCAACTCATGACGTTGGTGACTTGGGCTCTCCACAATTAGTTTTCCTTTGCATATCTTCGACAAACATAATAAAGTATAAACAATTAGCCTTATCGGCTTTTTGGTTGAGATAAAAGAGTAATATCTGGCATCTGGATATTAAAAGAATCCTTTATATTAGAACGTTTGATGTGTAGCAAGACCATTACCGTTATGTAGTGCAAGGTTATTTACCAAGGAGATTAAAATATTCTGACACGAATGAAAAAAAAAACGATTTGTCTAATAAACCCGAAGTGCATCTTAATATTACTGGTAATATTGGTTAATCTTCATCCCTCTTGAATATGCAGAGAAAGCTTAATACTCTGATGAATGAACTCAGGAGCAAATCAAGAACAGAAATAGTTATGGCTGGCCTAAATTGAGGACTCGTAAGTTATTTATTCATGTTGAAAGAACAGGGAAATAGAATTTACATCTTGCTGCGGTGGGGCGATGCTGAATTTATTTTATCAAACCGAGCATTTTAACTATGTTAAGAGTCCATGGTTTTATCTACAATAGTGAGTAGAATGGAGCATCCTTGGCTGCATCAACAATTTTCAGAGTACGGGTTTCATTCTGTGTGACCGTACTAAGCCAGCTTGTCACTTGATCTTATTTAAAAAGAGCTGATAAGATCGATAAAGAGAAGATGTGGCTTAAAAGGGGTCGAGGGTTTACAGCATCAGTGAGATTGATGTGGGTATACCGTTCTTACCCACAGAACCAGCAAGCAGCACGTAAAGCTGACTAGCGCATCTCGTTAAATAGATCATGTTGACATGACTCGAGATTTTCGTTGAGTTTCTCAACATAGTTCCTTAGACCCAAGGCAGCCAGATCTACGATCAGAATCATTTGTTGGACGCAAATAATTGTCAAGATATACAGAAGTAAATCAGACGATAAATTATGTATATGGAGTATGCTGCAAATCGGGAAAGAACTAATAATCTGAACGACTGTCTCCAACTGATTGGTCGGCTTTGTTTCGCAGTTTCTGTGTCCACAATCAACTTATGATTTGAAAGCTTTTAGGACATTGCTAACTTGATCCTTGCATTTGGGTTTATGAAATAAAAAACGATACTTTATTTTCAGTTCCTACTTATCTTCATCTTGCTCTTCAAGAAAAATAAAGCAAGCACTTTTTTCAAATACCGGAATTTTTCCGATTAGATGTCTACAGTGCAAAAACGTGTACGTGGGAGGACATCCCGTTATCTAAAATCTGCATCTACGAACACAAATGAGACTTACGTTTAGACATATGTTTTAACTCTCTCGTTTCACATCAGAAGGAGGAGGAACATAAATTTGATTTCCCTACTGGCAGCGAAATTAAAAAAAATACTTTAAGGAAACATTATTTAGAAAAGGTAATATGCAGACATAGTACATTTCATTATATCACCTTCTTTCTACACATCTATTTTTCGTGAATAAAATTTATATACTCTTAATGCATAGAAATAAATAAAAAAACATATAAACTTTATTTTTAAATATGCATGAGAAATATTTTAAGGAAAAATCCAAACAAAAGACATTACATCAGTTAAGACTTCTCTCACTTACACACATATAGAAAAATCCAACCAAATACGAAATTGTTTCAATATCATGCTACTTTCTGCCAATCTACACGGAAATTATATCTACAGACAGGCTTCTCCCATAAATATATATGCACATAGGAATGAACTTAGCCGTCAACATACTCCTAGACACATATTTTGAAACATTAAGTTATTTTTAAAATAGTGTATTTGGTATGTTAAATAATAAAACTTTTTATTATTCCATAAAACATAATGAAAATTTATTATATTAATCTAAGCACACTAATGTAAAACAAAATATATTTTGTATCAACCCTCATACATCTTTACACATTTCCCCAAAATTTGGTTTAATTCGGTTTTTGTGAATAGACTGATTTCAATCAGGTACATAAAGGTATATACCTGGGAAGTGAAACACTGAGATCTGATATTGTATAGGCTTGACCATGGATGCGTTCCAAGAGCTGAGTACAGGTCGGAAAATTTCGTTGGAAACAAAGAAGACAGTACTGGATTTTTATGTGATCTCAGTTTATCAATATGTTAGTGAAAGCTTGATAATCTTATCAAAGATAAAGAAAAAAATTTAAGGTAACCGAAATGTGGTTCTACAGAAGGATGCTGAGCATAGCATAGACCGAAAATGTTCAAACAGGGAGGTTTGTAGAGGATGAAGATGAAAAGAAAGTTTATACTTAACATCAGCAAAAGACAGCTTAAGTTTCTGGAACAAGTAATGAGGAAAGAGAGCTTGAAGAATCTGATACTCACAGGTCAGATAGAATGAAAGAATGACAAGGGAAAGCAACTCATGACATATTTTATGGCCTTGAGTAAATGGATGGCAGAGCAATGGATGTGAGAAGTAACAAGAGAAAGTGTGTTGAAAGCTACAAGGGATAGGAAGATGGGGAAGCCATGATCATCTATGCCTTGAAGGAACACAGAATATACAAAAAAGTACTGACAGAAGTCTCATAATTTCATTTGTAGATTAAGACATGGCTGACGCAATCTCATGCCCTTCAACCAGTATATTAGATTAATATAATAGATTTTTATTATTTTTTGTGGAAAAAAGTTTTATTATTTAACATACAAAATACCATATTTTAAAAATAATTTAATGATTCAAAATATCTGTCTAGGAGTATGTTGACGGCTAAGTTTGTTCATATATGCATATATGTTTATGGGAGAAGCATGTCTGTAGATATAATTTCCGTGTAGATTTGTAGAAAGTAGCCTGATGTTGAAACATTCGTATTTGGATTTTTCTATATGTAAGTGTTAACTGATGTTACTGTGTGGGTTGGTATGACACATCAAAATGTTGCAATAATTTCTTTTGTTTGGATCTTTCCTTAGAATATTTCTCATATGTATTTAAAAGTGGAATTTATATAATTTTTATTTATTTCTATGTATTAGAAGCAAGAGTTCGAAGAGAATATTCAAAGAGCGAGGAAGCGTTTTTACTGCATAGGAAGGTCTGCTATCAACTTTCTTTAAAAACTCTTGAACGAATCCCAAGAATGTGTAAAACAGTATTTAAGGCTGAGAATGCTTTGATTAACGCAATAAAAATGGTGATTCATGATAATATTTTTAATAGTTAATTACTTATTTCCTGTAAAAATAAAATCAAATTAGCTGTCTTTAGTTAAATTTGAATTTTTATTTGAAAAAAGTGTCTCATTTTAGGGGTTTTCTGTTATGTACATGTTGCTCAAACATTTTTGCTTTCAGTGTATATATATATATATATATATATATATATATATATTATATTTTAAAGCATTAATGTTGTATTTTTCTTCGTATGTGGGTTCAATAATTTACAAACAGTTACTAGATCTATCTATCTATCTATCTATCTATCTATCTATCTATCTATCTATCTATCTATCTATCAGTTCCTTTCTATCTATCTATCTATCTATCTATCTATCTATCTATCTATCTATCTATCTATCTGTTCCTATATTATTATAGTGTATTGTCCTTACTGAATTTCCTGAAAGAGTTTCTGAATAAGACCTTGATGTCTGAGGTATCACCAAATGAACGTGCGGAGATAAATGTTTGATAAGTAATTTCGTGCCACGTATAACAACGCCACTAAGTAGCCTCGTGAGATTATATGTAGGTGTCACTACGTGATAAACATAAACTCAGTAATTAATTATATGGGTGTAATAGTGACTTCTCTCATCCTATTTCATTCTTTAACTTTCAAATACAAATATTTTTCTGTATGATCAATGTTATAAAGACAGAGATGCATATATATATATATACATATATATAATGCTAATTTTTCGAAATCTACAATTAGTTCTCGAGTGACGATGAAATTATATTTTTAATCAGTTTACATACACACACACACACACACACATATATATATTTAGTGTATCGATGCAGTAGATAATTTTCTAAACATGCACTGTTAAATATAAGCGATAATGTCTATAATGTTTAATCATGAGCCGTTCGAAACATTGTATTTTGGTTTTAATTTCAGCAGTTGAAAATAAAGAAAAAAATTCTCCAAAATTTGGATAATTTTTATTAAGTTGATTTTCAGTTTTCGGCTTACATGAGCCATCTTCAGAGAGGTTACAAGAACGTTAACATAACACATTACATTGCATTTAAATATATGACTCTGTTGTCATTTCGAGCTCTCACGCGGTGTGACGTCATAGAAATGCATTAAAAATTTACGAACAGCGTTTGCTATATTTGGCAACTGTTGCCGTTGCCTAGCAAAGTTTTATATCAACACAAGATGAAATCGTCTCTGATGGTGGATGTTTGTATGTTAACCTCCTTGTAACCTCTCTCAAGATGGTTCATGTGAGCCGAAAGAAAATGAAATATTGCTGCCATATCATAGCTGCAGCCTCCCTATCCTCATTTTCTATCTTAATGGTGATGAGCTGTTATATAATCTACAAGCATTTACACAAAGACGGATCGGTGGTAGCCTCTCCCTATTCTATAGCTATTTTCACGACAGATGTTCAAGCTAAATGCTTTTCTTGGCACCCTCAGTCCAAATATTTATAGCTAGGACCCGCTATGTCATATACACTGAAAACAAAACTCATATTTTTCATATTCTAACGGTTTATTCAATTTGTTACTCTTATTAACTATAGATGGTTCATCAGAACGTCAGCTGACCAAAGAGAGCAGAGGTCTTATTCATTCAGATATGCAAATGGTAGGCGTTTCCATTGGCGATTTAGATTACAAACGGTACTTATAAGCATGAATACGCATTTTTAGGATAGTGCGATCAGGTTTGAATTTTGAGTTCTCTTCTAGATTGGTTGCTACACAAGATTATTAGAAACTATCTGTTCGGCTATTTTCCTGGTTAAGTGATGAAGTTACACATTTCAGAATGCCACGAATGTGATGTTGACCTTATCCGCCATAATCTATGGATATAGAATACAGCGTAGCACGTAAACTGTTTAATGAAACAACATCAAAGCATAACAATCCCGAATCAGACACTCTACTGAACCGGATTAGTTCCATAATACTTGGAAAAATATGGCCGCCTTTCATACACGTCGCATTGAATATTTTGAGCTTCCTGATTGGTTAAGCCTTCTATTGGTGAACTATAAAATGGATTAGCCCATGGCTGTCTGCCTAGTAGACAAAACGACCCGCGAAAATATGTGGCATTGTGGTGTGTGAAGAAATGGGAGGTGGTGGATGGAATCTTGTGGTGAATTGTAATGTGTGTTTGGGTCGTGATAGTATTTAGCTAGGTATAGGATAGATTACTGAAGACCATCCTAAGTTTAAGCCCCCTTCTCAATTCGGCCTCGAGCCACAATTTCTGTATAAATTCTGAAATAAATATTGTATACAAAACCACCCCAAAAAATACTTACAAGTTAATGTAATGAAATCAACAGAATTTGGAACATGGCGTTGCGATTCGTCAATCCGATCCACTAAGAATTTTCCCACCATACTTCTATTACTCTCTATGCTTTGGGGAGTAGAAAGTCTTTTGTTCAGACAGCTTCATTCCATAACTATATTTAACTATTAATGACCTAATAATATTCAATCCTTGCACTCTACATGTTCTCCATTTATAACACCCTCATTTATTATCGCGCTAAGTTGAGTGGCTCTTGGGTCTTATATTGCATCATCAGTACGAAAGGAAAAAGCTGGAAAATAAGCATAATGTTATTTTCCTATTTAACGTTTACTTAAAGTTTTGTGTTGAGTAAATTTAAGTTGATATGCATAAACTTTTTTCCTCTCTGTTGAACGACGAGATTATAAATGTAAATAAATTAGCTACAGTTTAAAATATGTAAATTATATTTTTTCTTTCTATCTTATAGATTTGCATTAATTTAGATTTTTTATATTATTAAAGTCTGACGATATTCTAATAAGGAAAAAATGATGTTGATTATTATCATTATTCACCTCCTCCTTTTGATTCTTCATCTTCTCTTCCTCTTCCTTTTCTTCTTTTTTCTTCTGTTGCATTTAATCTCAAGAGTGATTACTCCAGAGCTTCGTTCACAAATATAGCTATATATCCATTGTTCTTCATTCGACAAATCTATGTTGAATAAATATTTACTATCATTCCTTGCAAAATTTTGCAATTTAGATTAAAGTATAACCGAGCATTTTAATCGAAATCAACTCACATTGAGCAACACCTATGAATAATATTGAAATGTTAAATTAAACAAGTATTGACAATTCTCAAACAATTTCCACAAGAAATAGGTATACCTTTTTCTCCTAGCCATCTTAAGAAGTGTAATTCTAAAACCGATAAATATTTACACCCGCAGATAGCGTACTTTATGATCATTGCCAAACTCGACGTGAAACATTCGAAAATAATTAAGCACGCACTTGCCAGCAGAGTATAAGCACGCAATCATATATTTCATGCAAGCGCGTAGCCTATTTTGTGATTTTTGCATAGGTTGAAGGTGAGCATTTAGGCAGATAGAGAAATCATAAAATCTCAAAATTTGAATCGTTTTATTGAAAAGATTTCTCTTGGGGCAACTTTTTTAAACATATGCAAACGGAAGAAAGAGCAATAAATAAAAACGTGTGTGCTTGTTTTATATTATTTTGTTATATGATTTGTTTTAAAGAAAGAAAAAAAGATATGATTTAGATACAGAAAACTAGCGGATATTAATTGAAAAGGTTATGGCCTAAATTCTGATGTGTTTGGCCTATAATAAAGGAATAAAATATGAATATATTCTTTGTGAAATTGATAAACATTAACATAAACACCATCTGACTTTGTTCAAATAGTTTATAATGTTAACCTTGTGCTTCTTCCAAATTAAGTCCAATCATCGGTTCCGATACAATCGTCGATGTTAAGCAACCTCGATGTTGGTCAGTATCTTGATGGGTGACCGCTTAGGAATACCACGTGCTGTAACCATGGATGAGTGTTTAAGTTAAATGGATAGTGTCCTGGAATTGGAAATCGGAAATCAGTGTTTAAACTTTTAGAGAATAAATTACCATTAGAATCTAAAAACTAGTAGAATCTCTCCGGAATCAAAAAACAAAACAACAACAAAAAAAAACATGAAAAAGAAGAAAACATTCTAGCATACGTCTCCACACAACAAAAGCAACCCAGAATTATTTTCAAAGTTAGAATTACTCAAGAAAAAAATAAAAAAAATAAAGAAAATCTTAAAGACAATTAAATAATTAAAAGCAAACGTCAACACAAAAAATTAAGAAATATAGTCATATGAATGTGCGTTGTGGTGCAGTGGATATCGGCTCGAAACGAGAAATCGGGGAGCCGAGTTCGAATTCCAGTTGAATTCATTGTATTCACTTACGCGCAAATACCCTTGAGAAAGGTATTAATCCGTCTCTTCCTTCCAGTTATGGGTTAAATAATAGGACAGATTGGGTTCTATAGCCTTGGGTGGCAACCAGTCTACCGCAAAAAGCAATGCCAACCTACTGCGGGATAATCTTCTGCCCAGTCAGTCATGTCTCTTTCGAGACATGATCGTCCAAGTGTGCTTCACTTATGGCACTTAACTGACTGACTCATATGAAACATACACATAACCTCATCAAAATTCGAGCAACACAGATTACAAGGGGTTAAAACATGCAACAAAAGAGAAGTTAGGTATGGAACATAAAAATAAGAGAAAAAACCCACTTCAAATTTGAAAACTCATCTACCTTTGAAATAAAACAAATCTGAGCTGCAATTCTAAAAAGTAAGTTATGCAGTAAAATGAGCTGGATGCTCAGAAATATACGTGGGAGCGGCACAAGACCTAAATAAAAGAGCAGCCCTGTAAAAAAGTAACATTAAATAGCCAATAACAGGAAATTGTGCGTCTTCCTACATTTACACGAATGTCATGGAGATAAATTCAGAGTAATATCTATCTACCAAAGTACAGGTTATGGCACGCTCATTATGCAGGAAGAAATATTTATAAAAAAATCAAGCCTTCTCTCAATAAAACAACATGAAAACCATAGACATACACACAGTAAAATCAAACGCGATAAAACAAATATTGTGAAACAATGCAAAAATATTATTCCAATAACAACAAAACGAACTAGATGACCCGTAGATTAGAAATCTATCAAAATCGTTAAAAACAATTTTGAAGCATAAATACGAAATCATATTTTGCATGTCAGTGTAAAAAAAAAATATGACCAACAATGGAAGAGACTTAAAGTGTGAGTGTGAAAAATGAAGCAACAAACACGCACGCATATGAACTTCCTGACTTGCTCACCACTTATATATGTATAAGTGGCAAGCAGGTCATATATATATATATATATAAACGGATCTCGATATGTAATGTCACAAATTTATTCGCTTGAAGAGAGTCAACTTCAGACTCGAAATGCGTGTAGCGACATAAATACCATTCATTATTGACAGTTTTATAGTTAAAGAGGAAATTTCTGTTTGGTTTCGGTTCCAACGCTCGCTTCACTCGTGGGTTTGAAGCTTCCAGATAAAAATAAACTGATTCTTAACTCAATGCTCTCTCAGCGGCGCAACAACACTGGCAGCCATTGTCTCAGAGCCTTTTTTGGACAAAAAGACATTGCCGACGCACCACTCATCGCCGTTGGTCTCATTCTCACTCAGCATAAAATGATAGGTCGAAGAATATTCCTTTCTTTGACCAAACTTGCGAGGACGCAGCTGACGAGACGCCGAACTCTCTGGCGTGGGTTTACGCACGCAATCATCACAACTCAGCAACCCGACAAGCAAAGCACCGTGGGCGTTTTGGTGCTGGTAAGTGTGGATGTTTATCGCTACACAGTTTATATATCATACAAAAGCAAGTAATAATAATAGCAACAATATGTTTACACTTAAAACAAAACGTTCACAGCTTCTCGTACTTTTTCTTCTGTACCAATTTCTCTGGTTGGAAAAACACCTATTTCTGTTTTTAATATGCATATCTAAACTTATTTATAAATGGAACTTTGTGTGTGTGTGTGTGTGTGTGAGTGTGTGTGTGTCCGTTACCTATAGACTTCGAAACGGCTAAACCGATTTTCTTGAAAATTTACACAATTGTACTATAAGTGTCTGCGAGTGTTCTTAGCTAGGTTTTGTGTAGGGGTACCTCTGATAAATATCGAAAATCGATGATCGAAAAATCGAGTGGTCCGATTTTAATAAAATTTGATACACTCATCGACAAAGACATAAGAAACGATATTCAGAAGTTTCAAGGTTGCAGTTCTTACAGTAGTGCAGAAAATCGATAATATATATATATATATATATATATATATATATATATATATAAAAGGCAAGATGTTTGTGTGTGAGTCTGTTTATCTACCTGTATGTCTGTATTTTTTTTCAGCCCTTTTACTTTAGGTATTGCTTCGGGTTTGGCTCTAAGTAGGTATAATTGTAGTTCTTAGTCTCAGCTATGATACCATTTACTCAGAGGACTTATTTAGCCTTAAAAATTCAGTTTACGAGGAAAAAAACTTAATTGATATCGATACCAGGAAATCAAAATTTGACTTACATCCATTCATTTTTCTTTCAGTCTACAATTTTGCTTAATTGGAAACAACTATTGCTTTTTAGTCTTTCGTGTCAACGTCCAAAGAGTCTGAGCTCCAGGACTATGGATTAGTTTTAAAGTTTTTATTACATCCGAGCAACGCCGGGCTATACTGCTAGTATATATATATATATATATATATATATATGCGTGTGTGTGTGTGTGTGTGTGTGTGTGTGTGCATCGGGGATGATGTTAATAATATCCGAAACAAATGTACAGAAAATAAGAAAAGCTGAAAAAATGTTTTCACGATATCGCATTTTGCTAACTTGTGTCAAGTTTAGAGTTTCAGGTTAGAGTAAAAATTTGTGTAAGGAAATAAGCTGCATTATTTGAGGTCAAAATGGCCGCTAAATTAAATTGCCTCATCAAATACGTAGATCAGAAAGGCCCATTTTTATTAGTGTTTTTGGTCTCTGCTGGATTTTCCATTGGTCCACGCAGAGTAGATATCATTTTTCTCTCTTTCCGTTTATATACCGCGTTGTGCTATATTTACTTTTGCAATGGCCGGTGATATTATGTATAATCCTGTTCTAAGGTTTATTGTCATGCAATCAGAAACCAAATGGGCTTCAGGTTTTATATACGAATTTCACTCACCTAGATCGTTGTCCAAAAGTGAACTCTAGGTTCATTTCCTACCAAATGGCTAGTAAAATGGACTAGTGAATCATCACACCTAGTAGTTTAACTGCACGCCTAAGCAGCAATCTTGGTATTTCTACATCCCAACGCATACGCACAAAAATTTAAATTCATATATACATACACTACCGGCCAAAATTATTAGGCCACCACTGTGTTTAAAAAAGTTATCTATTTCATCCTATTATTTACTATTTATTGACAAGTGAATGATTTTAAATGAAAATAGAATGTTTCTTTTCTTAATATTGCACAATAACATGTGCATCAAATAAATTTATAAATATTTAATCATCTAAACTTATTTATAAATTGAACTTTGTCTCTGTGTGTGTGTCCGTGTGTGTGTGTGTATCCGTTACCTATAGACTCCAAAACGGCTGAACCGATTTTCTGAAAATTTACACAGTTGTACTATAAGCGTTTGCGAGTGTTCTTAGCTAGGTTTTGTGTCAAGGTATCCCCGATAAATATCAAAGATCGATAATCGAAAAAATCGGGTTATAGAATGAGTGGTCCGATTTTAATCAAATTTGATGCACTAATAGAAAAAGACATAAGAAACGATATTCAGAAGTTTCAAGGTTGCACTTCTTACAATAGTGCAGAAAATTTGATATCAATACCAGGAAACCAAAATTTGATTTACATCCATTCATTTTTCTTTCAGTCTACGATTTCGCTTTAAGTGGAAACAACTATTGCTTTTTAGTCTTTCGTGCCAACGTCCAAGGAGTCTGAGCTTCAGAACCATGGATTAGTTTTAAAGCGTTCATTACACCCGCGCAACGCCGGGCTATACTGCTAGTTACCTATATTGCAGGTTAATCAACGAAAGAATGAAGAAAATTTAGGGTGATTCGGAAGAGTTTATTTTTGCTTCCTTGTCTTGTAAAATTTTACAAAGAAACATTCTATTTTCATTTGGCAATAAATACTAAAAATAGTATGAAATACATCATTTCTTAAAGAGAAACTGGGGTTGCCTAACAATTATATCCTGTAGAGTACATACATCAATACATACATACATACTTAGAGAGAGTTAAATACAACATGGATATGAAAGTGAAGAGTGTATGTTGACTGTAAATTCAGTAGTGCAATCTAACCATGTCTAAATATTACACTGAACATTTTCAATTTAATAAATTTGCTAGTTTTTAAGCGCTATAAGTGATACAAGCTTTGGTTATCATGTCTCTTTTGATCCAGGACTGAATAAGTAGAAGAATTTCCCGTAGTATGTTACAATTTCTTTTTACGTTAGACTGATTGCCAACAAAAGGTAAAGAACCGAATTTCTCCTGCTATTTATGCTATAATTGGGGGGTGAGAAAATATTGATTCATACCTTTTCCAATGATATTGTGCGTAAGTAAATGCAAGGAATTTAAGTAGGATTTGAAATCGGCTCAATTAATTTTATTTTCCGGGACGATATCCATTGCACCACAATGTACATTCGTGCACCACAACCAAACGCTAAATCTCTTTATTGTGCAACATTTTTCAGTATATACAGTAAATTATAAACGACCAGCAGTATAGCCCGGCGTTGCTCGGGTGTAATGAAAGCATTAAAACTAATCCATGATCCTGGAGCTCAGACTCTTTGAACGTTGGCACGAAAGAATAAAATGCAATAGTTGTTTCCTGTTAAAACAAAACCGTGGACTGAAAGAAAAATGAATGGATGTAAATCAAATTTTGATTTCCTGGTATCGATATCAAATAATTTTTTTTCGACGAACACTGAATTTTCAAGGCTAAATAATCCTCTGATTAAATGGCGTTATGGCTAAGAACTACAATTATACCTACTTAGAGCCAAACCCGAAGCAAAAACTAAAATAAAAGGGCTGAAAAAATACAGACATATAGGCAGATAAACAAACACACACACAAACATCTTGCCTTTTATATATATATATATATATATATATATATATATATATATTATCGATTTTCTGCACTATTGTAAGAACTGCAACCTTGAAATTACTGAATATCGTTTCTTATGTCTTTGATTATGAGTGTATCAAATTTTATTAAAATCGGACCACTCCTTCTATTACCCGATTTATTCGATTATCGATTTTCGATATTTATCGGGAGTACCTCGACACAAAACCTAGCTAAGAACAATCGCAGACGTTTATAGTACAAAATCGGTTCAGCTGTTTCGGAATCTATAGGTAACGGATACACACACAAAGTTCCATTTATAAATAAGTTTAGATATACATGTGCATGTACACATGCATGTTTGCACGCAGAAGTAGGTGGAAAACGAGTATTCTATCAATATTCTTCTTCTTCATGTGCCGTGTCCCTTCAGGGCGTAGGCGATCATAGAATTCCACTTGGGTCTGTCTCTTGCCGCTCTCAATAATTTTTCTATTGGCTTCTCTCCCAACCCTTACTCTGCAATCCATTTTCTCACGCCCATGAATCTAGAATATAAATGGATAGAAAGTAGCATGGCCACAAAGTGAGGGATCACGTTATACATTGATTAAAATAGAGAATTGATCCCCCTATTATATCCACATTATAATTTCTATTTTATTTATCAAATTCTAAACAGGTATGAATCCACCTCTTCTCATCACTGATTAGCTACACAGGAATGCTTTTATTTATGTTTTGTTTTACTTCATGTGCCGTGTCCCTTCAGGACGTAGGCAATCATGGCTTTTCACGTCTCACGATCCCTGGTCGCTCTTAGCACGCCTTCTCCTGTTACACCATGAAACCCTCGTTCCACCAGATTAGGTTCTTCAAATAAGTTATCCGTTTCTTTCCCCTGTCTCTTTCCCCCTCTATCTGGCCTGTTAGTATTAGGTTCTCCAAGCCCTCGTTCCTCATTGCATGTCCCTGGAACTTCAGCCGTCTCTTCCTGATGCTCAGTATTAATTTTCTTTTCCTTTACATCATTCTCGCACCTGTCGAACTCGCTTCCATATCCTTGCTTTCCTGACGGCTACAACCTCTAGGAATTTAAATGAAATATCGACACCCATCTCTTAACCACTTGACCCTAGTTCTTTCTACACTACCATGTATATCTTTCCCTTTCTCTCCATCTTTGCGCTTGTCATCGCACCTGTATTCCCATCCTTAACTGGTTCTCCTTTCTCTTGACTCTCCTCCTATCTAATCTTTTTACTCGTATGTAGCCCCCCTCAACCTGTACGTCACTGGCGTTACCGCCTTGCTCGGAGTGAAACGGTTAAAAAAAATAAAAATAAAAATAATAAACTTGTGTTATTGGTAAAGAGAAGTGTGTGAATAAAAGATGTAAACGTAAACAGCTTGAATCTTCAAGGGATTGTTATGCTTATAACTGATAAACATATTATATATGATAGCATTATCATTGATATTATTATTATGTTGTGATTTTTCATCATATTTCGATTTCTGCTATGGTCGCACTAACAACCAAGTCTGCGGGAAGACCTAAAACAGGTCGTCGTGTGTTATTATGGCTCCATTTCATGTTTTTTCTATCTCCCTTATCATCCCTAGCGTTACGTAGACATAGCTCTTCATAGTGTGTGGGCTGTACTTATTAATATTTTGTATATCTCTTAAGCTGGGGTTTCCAGGGATTCTTTCAATGTATTGTTTTGTTCCATTTTTTATCATTCCAAGTGCAACCACTATCACTGGCACAACTCTTGTTTTCAATTTCCACATTTTTTCTATTTCAATTTCTAGGTCTTTATATTTCGATAGTTTTTCAAATTCCATGGTTGCTATGTTACAATCCGCTGGACAAGCCATATCAATTAATAGAAAAGTTTTTTTCCGTTTTTTAACAATAATGTCTGGTTTATTTGCTTCAATCTTTCTGTGTAGATGGTGTAATCCCATAGAATGGTGACATCTTCTATTTCTGTAACCGGTGCTGTCTAATGTTCATACCAGTGTTTGTTTACAGATTATTATTATTATTATTATTATTATTATTATTATTATTATTATTATTATTAACAGTATATTATTCACATGACATTATTAATATGATATTTAAATTCTTCTTATTGTTATATTATTAATACAATCATTATTTTTACATTATTGATATGTGCTGTGGAGTGGTTTTCGCATTGAAGGTTATAATCGTGGTATGTTGGTTGCTAACCAACTAAACGCACCCAAAATATTTGGAACTTGGTAATCTTCCATTGAAAGCTGATTCCTTAGTATTCGGCTAAATGCCGACTAATATCAACTGCCTAATGTTTTTACTGAACACAAATAGAAGTCTAAAGAACTTTTATGAACTTCCCAAAAACTTCTCAGAAATTCTTTCGTTAACTTCCTGTTAACTCTTATTAATATAGGAAGGAGAGTCCATTATCTGAGGAATAGGTGTGTTTCATCATAACAGAAGGAGAGTCCATTACCTGAGGAATAGGTGTGTTTCATCATAACAGAAGGAGAGTCCATTATCTGAGGAATAGGTGTGTTTCATCATAACAGAAGGAGAGTCCATTATCTGAGGAATAGGTGTGTTTCATCATAACAGAAGGTGGATTCAATTTTTTGAGGAATAGGTGTGTTTCACCATAACAGAAAGAGAGTCCATTATCTGAGGAATAGGTGTTAAGGTGAATTTATTTGGAATTGCTGAAAAAAAAAAGGAATACAAAAGACACAAAACAGAGATAAAGAAACAAGTATTAAGTGTTAAGGCAAATAACAGAAAAGAAAAATCCTTGCCAAACTCGTTGTGTTTGCGGCTTTAGCAGTGCAACTATGAATTGTTCTTTAACGTCCAAATAAATTAGACGGCTCTTAGAATGTTCAAAGTAGCTTCAAATAAGGAGAGGAAATTTCCTACCTGTTGTTCCTTGCTAGAACATTTGAAAAAAGTGGAAGATAGAAGGATTTTTGCATTGAGCCCGCCAAAATTGGGTGTCCACTGATTGGTCAAGGAAAATCGTCTTGGCCAAACAAACAGGCCCATTTAGATTAGGGGTGGGTGAGAAGAGAAATTATGTGGGAGAATTAGTAGTAAAACCTTTTTTTTTTTATAGTGTTTTTCCCAATAACAATATGATATTACTAATATTATTACTACTGATATGATATTATTTATATGCTTAATAATTCAGTGATACCGAAAGCTACTCATCATATAAAAGAAAATCGTATGCACGCGTCCCTTTAACGCATCTCAGTTTTCCATGATAAAAACCCGTTATACGCGTGTTCTCAGCTAAGTGGCACAAAGTTTTTTTTATTTTAAAAATAATTTAGGTATCGCTGTTTTTTAATAGTTCTTAGTTTAGTTGGAGTTACGGTTTACGTTATGGTGTTGCATTTTTTATTTTCATTTTACATTTAATTTCAATCCTCGTCCTTTTCTGTTGTTTAACAATCGATTGTGAAAATGAATTACTATTATACTCTTCTTCTTTCATAAATTCATTACAGTCAAAGATTGATCAATGAAATAAATAAACTGAACGGGTGTCAGTCACTAATTGCAGTAACTTTAAACAGTCTCTTGTTAGGAACATTATAATATAGATTTCAAAATTGATCGCATCAATAGAAATGGTTGACTATCTTTGGGGAGGGCGAATAAAAGTGTATCCTTTTTCTTTTTCCCCTTTCTCTGTGATCAGAAAAAATAGTAGAACACAGATCACGATATTCAGGTGATAAATCGATAAATAATATGGCAAATAACCTATGGGCAACTTTAAAAACAAAGGTGACTAAATAACCATTCGTTACTGTTCTCGTAGCTAAATCTACATTTAAATCCAACCACAAACACCTTGTTGTATATATCCAAATTATTGACCTTGTGACCTTTCAACCAAGCACCAATTCTGAAAAAGTGTTATGATATAACAGTTGTAGTAATTGCAAAATCTATCCAGGAGTTCATATTAAAACTAGAAATCACATGAACAAATGTGATTGGATGAAGCTGCCAAAGGACCAGGAGAAACAAAGGCTGCACAAGTATACCACTTAGGTTCAACACCCACATGTTGAATGTGCATCGTGTTGCCCACTTCCTGGCCTTGTACACATCTCAAGCAGCAGAATTAATAGTAGATCTCAAAGTTCATCAGCACATACTGACTACCGTGCTAGTCTCAAACGAGCAGCCAAAACACGACACATACATACGCCAAATGCCCACTTCCAAAGAGCTGCATATCTTTCCATGGCTATCATTTTACAATGCTCTTCAGGCTCTGCATAAGTTAATTGATAGCTTGTTGGCATACTTTACAGAAGTGTCTCAGGATTTTGGCAAAGATCTAAAGGTAAATGGCCTAAAAATGATTGCAACTGATAAGTTCATCAGCATCACTGCTCTCTTGATGAATGTCATGGCCCCGATTACAATCTTATTCCAATTCCTGCAAACAGGACATGTAGATGTAGCTTAAATAAAAATAAAATTATATATTGTTATAAAGGATTTGGAAAAGATCAAGGAAATGACATCTCCCAACCTGATAGTATTAGCCAGAGACATCCAAGGTAATATGTACATAGGTAAGCATCAAATCACAAAGGCAACATTGAATTTGGAACAACTGTGCGTCACATTTACAGAAAACTTAATAACAAACATGCACTCCAGGTTTCCAAACACCTCTTTCTTGTGTGTATTTGGTTTGACAAGTCTTCGTTTCATCAGCTTCTTGAGTGAGGAAGAAAAGAAAATCCATTGAAAGGAGAAGTTGGAAATTCAAATATTCCACTATGGACATCAGCAAACCCAAAAATGGATCGAGAATGGAGGAGATTGTCAGATTATTACACAGCCCTTCATCAATGCGGTTCAACCTCGACTGGAATGGGACCCGCTGAAGAATGTGATCAAAGCACAGCACTCTTTTAGAACGAGTGTTCTCTGCTCAGAACCTAATTCTCACCCATCAGCGGAACAAGTTCTCATTGGAAAATCAAGATCAGCCTGGTAAACCTGGAACCCAAAAGGTTAGAGATCTATTTTGAAGAGTCAGTCAGTTAAGTGAAACGCGCTTGGGCGATCATGTCTCAAAAGAGACATGACTGACTGGGCAGAAGATTATCTCGCAGTAGGTTGCCATTGCTTTCTGTAGTAGACTGGTTGCCAGCCAAGGCTATAGAACCCAATCTGTCCTGTTATTTTAAGCCATAACTGGAAGGAAGAGACGGATTAATACCTTTCCCAAGGGTATTTGCGCATAAGTGAATGCAATGAATTCAACTGGGATTCGAACCCCGCTCCCCGATTTCTCGTTCCGAGCCGATATCCACTGCACCACAACCGCCTTTTGAAGTGGCACTAGCCAAATGGAAAGGGTAAAATGGAGAAAGCCGTGCACTATGGATTACAAATAATGCTTTTTCCATTATTTTGCTCAGAATACATCACAAACATACCTGCATGATTTAATATTTCTCAACATATATTCCACTGTTTTTGTTAATTTTTTCTGTTGGGCTAAATGTTTCATAGTGATTGACTTGGTTAATTTTCTCATCAGTTAAAATCAGATTTGATTTAATTGATTATTTTCAAACTAAAAGATCTCGGTGACTGTTTGTAGACTGTCAAAGTGAGGAGAATGTTTTATTCATGGACTAAAATTAGCGCTCATATTATTAATTTATTTTGGTACTACAGTTCCCAATTTGTTTTTATTTGAATTTATAAAATATTTTGTTCACACAACATATATTCACCTATTTTATTTGATAATTTAATTCAGTGCTATTCATTGTATTACAAAAAAGTATTTTCTTTTAATTTGGTAGCCTACACAATGTTGGGAGTATCACTAATTAATTTAGCCCCATATTTCTAAGTTGATTCAAGGGAAATTACGTATATTAAATTAGGTGATCTTCCCTCTAGAAAACGTGCTTTATATAAAAGTAAACAGCCATTTTATTAATGTAATTTACAAAAAGAAAAACATATTCTGTCATAATTCTCAAAAAGTATAGTTTCTTAATTGAACTGTGATTAAATGGAAATACTGATATTGTTTGAAACATTAAAAATGTCTTCTTGAAACAAAATGTTCTGTCAACTATCGCCCGGTTCACACTCCACCCACGTCTATTAAACAGTTTAAGAGGCTCATCCCTTGTTTCCTGTTTAGGTAATGATGATGATGATGATGATGATGATGATGATAAATATGGAAATATATTCAATAATGAAAGATGGTTGTAAATACAAACGAGATATACATTTAGTAGATTCTAAAGAAAACCAAAACAGAAGTCAAGAACAAAATATTGCAGGAAAATATGTGAAAAAAAGCAAGTATAATAATCTTGAACATATAAAACAAGGCTGGCAAAAGAAAACTCTGGATGGCCAATATTCAGAACATGCTAATAAAACCGATGTTGATAAAATTAATAATCATCGATGTTATCTAGATTAAATGCTGAAACGGAAGACTTTATTATTGTATCGCAAGTTCAGAGTTTTCAAGCAAATATCATACATTATAATATGGATAGAATATACAGGTTTTACGACAAAATCAAGAAAATGTAGATCATTTAATATCAGGATGTTGTGTACGTGTGCCAAATGAATATAAAATAATCACGTTAGAGTTGTGATATATTTTCACTGGACAATGAGACAATGAGAAAACATTTTCAAAAATAAGTTAACAATCAGTGCTATGAACAACACCCAGCACCGAGTACAGATATAAAAGACGTCGGAATTCTTTGGGATTACACGTATTTCACAGGCACGAATAATGAATCAATAAGCCGGATATAACTGTAAAAATCGAAAAGAAAGCATTTGAATACTAACTGATATGCCTGGCCTTGCGGAGTGGAATGTGTCATAGCAAACAGGGAATTTAAAAACTACAGAAGTATCATGATTTGGAAATCAAAATAGAAAAAAATGTTTGGTTTGGTTGTTTTGTATTTATGGCATATCAACACCTCGGCGGGTCATTTAATGCCAACTAAATTTTATTTATTTATTGCTGTTAATACCTTTTTCTTTTCAACAATTTATTGTTGTTTTTATATAAGTTTTGTGTCTAGTAATACATTTTTGATTTCGAATATCAAGATTCATTGGAATTTGTTTTGTAAGGGCGGGGTCTCCAAGTCATACCCTGTTATTTAACCCATAACTGGAAGAAAAGGGACGGAGTAATACCTTTCCCAAAGTTACCAGTGCTTAAGCGAATGCAGGGTATTCAACTGGAATTCGAATTCGGCTCACCGATTTCTCTTTCCGAGCCGATATCCACTGCACTACAACGCACATCCGTCACAAAACGCTCACAAGCGGTCACCCATCTAAGCAATGACCAAGCACAACGTTGCTTAACTTCGGTGATCGAGCGAGAACCGGTGTAGTCAACGTATTCTGGCCGTAAGTTAGAAAAAAAAAGTGGAAATTGAGAAAAAGAATATTCTTAGTCATAACAGATGCACACTGAATGATAAAAAATAACAACATATTGAAACATTCCTGCAAACCCCAGCTTATGAGAAATCCAAAGATTTATTTTGATAACTATCGACCACAAACCAAGTAAAAACCTTTTGTATATAACGCTTGTGATCAATATTTACCCTACTCCTGCACTAAGGAGAAATGTAACACAAGGTCATTTTTAACGTGGCGAGCCTGACCGCATAAAAATTCGCCAGTCCCCTCACTCGCCGGTTGAGCTGGCCCCGGTGACGAGCACCTGATGGAGTGGCGCGGCCGCGAAACATTATTTCCCGGGACCGGGCATTTGTACAGTATTATTTTCCGTTGATGCACCTCTGTCCTCGCGGCGGAGCTACAACTGTGCCGCTCTCTCTTTTTGAAGACAGAGACGCATTCGAGAGAGTATTTTTGGTTCCTACTCGACACCAAATGTGCCAGGTAAGTACAGATATTTACACTTCTTCCCCACTGAAGCGAGATGTGACACACAGTATTTTTAAGGTGGGGACCAAACCGCGTACAGACGTGCGAAGGAACAAAAAATCCACAGTACCCTCAACCTTCGTTTGAGTTGGCCCCGGTGACGAGCACAGGGTCCACCCCTCTGCTGCAATGGGGTGGCGCGGAAGTGGGACACTGTTCCCCGGGACCAGGCATCTGCACAGTATAATTTTTTTCAGATGCGCCAATTTGGTCGTGTTTCACTCCTGAGTAAAGCAATCGGCTGTCTAACCGCACTGATGAGCTGTGATACAGCGAAACAAATTTGTCTGCGGATGAATATATATATATATACATATATATATATTTCAATTGTGTCACGCTCATGGAGAGAGATACAATAGTGATGGGGTGTCGGCTCAGTTCATTCTATTTACTAGCAATTATTAAAACATTACTACGAGTTATGTATGCCCGTACCGCTTGTTTACTCTTTAGCAATCCCTCATATTTTATATTTTGCAGTTATTATATCGAATATTGATAAAAAATATGTATTTATTATATTATAGTAAAGATAATTCTATCTATCTATCTATCTATCTATCTATCTATCTATAGAATTTTTCACCCTTTTACAGTGAAAACCGATAAAATGCAGCCGTAACTTCTACTCCAACAGTTTCTTTCCTCGCACTTCCCGACTGTGGAATTCTCTTCCAAACGATTGCTTCCCCGACGGCTACAATCTCCAGGAGTTTAAATGTAAGGTCAATACACACCTCCTAACACACTAACCTGCTCCCATTCTATCAAGCACTCTTCCCATCTGCCCGACCCTCATCCTCGCTATCCTTACTCATCTGTCACCTTTCTTCTGACATTCCCTATGTCTATCCACTCCTTCTCTTTACCTTCCCCTATGTAGCCCCATGCGCAATAGTGGCAGTGGAATGCCTTGCTTGGGGTGAGATGATTAAAAAAAAAAAGAAAAGAATTCCAGCTGAATTCATTGCATTCACTCACGCGCAAATACCCTTGGGAAACGTATTAATCCGTCTATTCCTTCCAGTTATGGGTTAAATAACAGGACAGATTGGGTTCTGTAGCCTTGCTCGGCAACCAGTCTATGCAGAAAGCAATGGCAACCTACTGCTGGATAATCTTCTGCCGATATGATCGCACAAGCTTGTATCACGTTTGGCACTTAACTGACTGATCTATCGATAAATAGATAAGACTTGAGGTAACTGAAATTTTCTATTTAAGTATAGTGAAAAGACAATGGTCATGGCGTGTAAGTAACAGGAACGTTATAAGAAAAATGGAAATACATTGAATTAGAAAGAGAAGGTTGAATATTTTAAGAACGTAACAAGGAAGAAAGTTTGGAGAATTGGACACTCGTTGAATGAATTGAATAGAAATAAAACAGGAGGAGTAACCGGGCTAGAAATTTAGAATACTCTTGGGAATGGATTGCAGAACCGATAATTGTAAATTTGGTAAACAGATAAACATTGTTAGAACTATACAGGATTGTAAGTCTTGGAATGACTTCACCGTCCATGTTCTGCAGGGAAACATCATACACAAGAGAACATAATCTTAATGAAAATTATAATTCGAATAACTCGGTTAGTTGAAGGTTTACTAACAATAATTCAAATCTGAAACTGAAAACAAATTAACCAAAGAAATCAAAAAATAAAACAAAGCTTTAATAATTTTAAATATTAAATTATAAATTAATGAAACAAGCTGACAAAACCTCATTAAATTATAGAAAAAATAAATTATAGACTAACGTAATTATAAATATATTCTGTCATGAAATAAAGATTTTGTCACGAGATTTTGTTGCAGGTTTCTTCTGTTTTTATTTTTATATTTTGTTTATATTTATATTTATATATTTTTTAAATTATGTTTTGTCTTGTGGAGCAATTTTTAAAGAAATATTGCTATATTGTTTCGGCTTAATTTACTTTTTCGTAAATTTTCTCTCGAAATGTCCTTTTTTTCGTTTTTCTTCAAAAGTAGAACTTTTATCAACGTTTAATTGGCCTGGACTCGCAGTCACGTAATTCCCATTGGAAAATTCGTTGAAAAGATTTCTCAAATATTTCTGAGTAATTCATTATTTCTCTTCTCATTTTATGAGACACAATTCATGGTTTTCACCGTAAACCGTGATAGGATAATAAATATATTCCATTGGCGCTACACTTTTCTATTTATTCTTTCTGAATTCGTTATTTTATTTAATAAATTATTTACCCTAATTTAAAAAAAATGTAAAACAATAATAATAAACATGAACAGATTTCGCGTTCTCAATGGACGTTCAGGGATTCTTGATTTAAAGGCTGTTCAATTTTCGCGCTGTAAAATGTTACAACTGCGCATGTGTGTATTTCTTTTGTTGCCATATCAATTTTATGTGCGATCAAAATCTGCGTCATTTTATTTTACTGATAAAATAAATTTTATAAGATATATATATATATATATATATATACATATATATATATATGTGTGTGTGTGTGTGTGTGTGTGTATGTGTGTGTGTGAAGAAAAATCCTTTCTTTGCAAATTAATGAGAACGCCTTATCAATTGACATTCTCTACGACTGCACATGCCCATATTTTTAATACCCAACTGAAATTCTTACTTCTTTTCGGCTTATATTTCAGAAAGGGCTACAGTTATATTGTTCTCGATTTCCCTACATTTATGATGTTATTATGGCTTATTTATTTCTATTCATTGATCCTATTTCACTTCTGCTTTTGTTCGCTAAGTTTATATTAATATTTACGCTTTAGCATCTAAAATTCCGGGGCAACAATCGATCAAGTGACAGTAAGACAACGCCAATATATTTATACTAGCAGTATAGCCCGGTGTTGCTCGGGTGTAATGAAAGCTTTAAAACTAATCCATGGTCCTGGAACTCAGACTCTTTGGACGTTGGCACGAAACAATAAAAAGCAATATTTGTTTCCAGTTAAAATGAACACTTAGAAATAGCTATCAGTGCTATAAGTTTAGACGTTCATGTAGTATAATGTTTAATGTCTCTGAATTGTAAATCTGAGAGATGAGTTTTTAGTTCCAGTATCTTTAAAAATATAATCAATCCAGCATTTCTCTCGCCTAGCTATGACTGAATAGTAATACATGTAGCATTAAATCATTTTTGCCCGTAAAAACGTCTTAGAATTCAAAAATATTTTCTGGTTTTAAATATCCTGAAAATTTTTGATAAGCTGTAAAAAGAAAAAAATAAACAATTTTGAATTTATTATTCAAAATTATATTTTATTTAACTCACTGTTTGTTCACTGTTTCGGGCCTGGAAATTTTTCTCATCAGAACACATTTTGTACATTTATAAATCTAGCATTCGTCCGTGCTTTGAATAATTTCCCCATATCTGGTCAGGTGCTCCTGCTATTCCTTGTGAGGTTCTTGATAAAATCCAGATATGCAATATAATCATTTCTGAATTGGCAGTCCGCCCGCCTTCAGTCACATTCTCACTGACATGACGTGACGTGACGTCTCTCTGTCTTTTCTACGAGTATTTTATGGCAACTTCCCCGACGAGCTTTTTTTCTTTCGTACTCCGACGACATGTATTTACTCGGGTTAGTAGATTGCCATCAAGGTCCCACCCTCTTACCGTCGAAATAGCTAAATGTAAGATCCTCTTCTACTCTAATAGTTTCTTTACTCTCACTTTCATTTTGTGGAACTGTCTACGTTTACTAGCCTCCCGATAGCTTAAATCTTAAATTCTCACCCAAATAACACATTCTTCAGTTCTATAATATTTGTTTTATAAGTCATAGATGTGTTAGAACATTGGTGTAAAATATTATAGATTAGCAATTGAATTTTAAAATATTAATTTGGGAAAAAAAAACATTTACTTTCTACTTTTACAAGCATTTTCATACATTCCTTAACCTTAAACACTCTTTAGGTGACTTTAGTAACAAACGAAAGATTTGTCTTCACATTGGAGTTGACACCATTCATCAAATAACGGTATATTTAAATTTCATGATTGTGTTGTCACATCCCACTATAGCAACAGCAAAAACAGCCTAGATTTAAACTGAGAAAAATTTTTAATGCAACGTTAGTTGCCATCTTTTATCTAATTGATTCCCATCCATCTCTTGCCTTTTCTTAAACATAATTTGTACCTTTTTATTCTCACACTGTAACTCTTTGCGCACCGGTGGCTTTTCTGCCTTGCTTGGGGTGAAATGATTATGAACAAAAAGATTTCATTTCTTCGTCATACATTTGGTCATTGATTGTTTTTTTTTTCTTAAAATCGTTTTTGTCTTTCTTACATTCGATCTTTCTTTTCTTTTCTTTTTTCTGTCTATCTTCTTTTTCTTAATTGTGTTCCTTATTTAATTTTACTTTTTCTTGATTTTGTTTTTTTCTTTCTCTCTTTCCGTTCATTTCTTGCTCATTTCCCGCATTTTTTTTCTCTGTAACTACACACAAATGGAACCTATCGACCTCATGCCACTCTTTCAAGTCAGTTTTTAATACCAAGTAAGTCTAAATCGAATCAATAATTCTTTGTATAATTCGGCTCACGCTAACACATCGCTGAAATCTTTGCGCACCAAACATGATGCGTTCATTTGGCATCCACGAAACACAATATCGCTCCAGATTGCATCAAATTATGCTTTGTTCTTTCCCTGTTTATATTGTTACACGAACGACTTCAAACAAGATCTACCGCCTTATAGCATTAGTCAGAGTCTATCCTTCGTTAATGGTTGAGAAAACTAGTAACCTATTTGAAAATAACAAGATTTCGCACATGATTAAATTACTGTCTTCATCCACGTTGAATACTAGTTTTCTTGATTGAAGTGATGCTGAAAATGACTTGAGAGAATAAAGAAATCGTTGAGGAAAACATGTGGAAAAAATAATTTGATGCAAAAAGAACTTCGTAGTATACTTCAATAAGATACTTAGCAAAGTCCTCGTTCATAATTCCGGACCTAAGTATGCACGATGACGCTTGTTGAAATAAAATTATTTTAAAAGTATGCTTGTAAATTAAATTCAGCTCGACCAGTTCGGGGAATAAATAGCGTGAACAAAGGCCAAGGCGCTTATGACCTTTAAAATTAATTCATTAACTGAATATTTTAATAAATGCCATGGAAATGTAAGCATTATGTTGGCACGAGTTCGGCTTTACTTACGTGCGATGACCTATTTTAATCTTTTGTACAATAAAGACGAAAGCTGAAGATGGTTCGCCTAAAATAAGCTTAGACTTCCAATTAACCATTGAATAACGTGTCTGTCTTAATTTTTGCATATATATATATATATATATATATATATATGGAAATCCAGCTGGTTACGGTACGATGGTTTTGATGTTTAAGGTTTTGTCAAACGATTAATGGTTAGCGCATCTTTATAAATTCATAACCGGAAATTCAAAATAAGGGAATGGTTTGTTTTTGGGAACCAATGCATCTCGGTTTGTACGAGCCTATAAAATATTTTAGAATGTGGCTAAAAGCGGAGATTATTTCGGATCTCTCATTTAGTTGATTTTGTCCTTCTGGAAATGTTACTACAGCCAACATTTCTTTTGTGGCACAATTTGTAGATATCACAATCTTTGCAGGTTTTGGCTGTTTAAAAACATTTTCCAACTCACGTGGGGATTCCGGCCATTATTTTCTCTTAATTTTTATATAAAGATAGTTTGCTGTTAGTTTTAATTTTTTCTCCTTTTAATTTGGGAATGTGAATATTCCATCGTGTTTAAAAATTGGCTTCAGTACAACCTAAGCATATTTTATCTTTTACTTTTGTTGTGTAGCCGACTCATTTAGTTTTACAAATTCCTTCAAGCCGACATTTCTTTTTATCGCTGCACTTTTCATTAACAGTATTCTGCCGTATTTTAAATTTTTTTACATTTTCCTTCTTTATAAGATTTTCTAAATTTGAAGTACCGCTGTAAATTAACCCTATTTCTAATAAATATCTAGTATAGCTTGGAGCTTTCGGGGAGTTGGTTGTTAGGTATTCGGATAAGTATTGTCCACATTTTGGACTATATTTCTAAGTTAAATGGCGGATTAAACCAAATAATATTGCGTTTTCTCGTTTTCTTTTTGTTCATTTATGGTTTATACTCTGATTTGTTTTAATGTGTTAGGTTGATTTGTCGGAAGAAACGATTGTCACTAAAAATGACCAACTAGTTATTTTCAATTATTTATTTATAAGTTTTTTCATGTGACATGATTTTTACTTTTCAGAACTCAAATTATATCCGAATTTTTCGAAGGTTTTCTTTTCTAACTACTTTCGGATATACTTTTAGCTATTATCAAGGATGAATTTTGTTTTACTTGTAACTAAATAAGCACTTTTCACAAATTATATTTTATGACACTACATACATACATTTCAGTTATATTTTGTTAGATAGTATACCAAAGTATTTTCTAAACTAACTTGATAAAAGTCACAAACTCTCTAATCTGTGTAACTATGTAATTACTGTGAGTAGGCATCTGATATATATATATATATATGTGTGTGTGTGTGTGTGTGTGTGTGTGTGTGTGTGTGTGTGTGTGTAATTTGTTTTCTATACGTTGACAAATTTAAAGCACAATTTGTGGATTGTTACAGACATGTGAGACTCACTCATTAATTCTAGTCCCAAATTTTTACAACTTGTTAACCATTACAACAATATGTATGAGTATGCGCATTTATGAATATATCTTAAGTTTCAGATTGACATGTGTAAGTTGTCGGAAAATAACTGAATTATTCTTCGTTTTTCCATACCAAGATAATCCCAGTGTGAATTTATAATTCAGTCGTAATTGTTCTTATTATGTTTGGCTTTGTCACGTACGTTACTGACAGAGTTCCTTCTGTCAGGTGGTTAAAATTTATGAATAATTTCTATTCAAATATTTTTGAAAAAGAATAAGTATTGCCGTACGTTGTGAGGCAGGAGATAACGGCTCGGAACGAGAAATCGGAGAGCCGATTTCGATATCTGGTTGGGAGACGTATTAATCCGTCTCTTTTTCCCTTCAATATGGGTTGAAAAACAAGAAAGATTGTGTTCTTTAGCCTTGGCTGGCAAATAGTTTACTTAATGGCAACCTACTGCAGGAAAAATATTCTCCCCAGTCAGTTGTATCTTTTTTGAGCCATGATCGCCCAAGTGAGTATTACGTATGGAACTTAACTGACTAAAGTAGATTTATATCACCCTTTCTAATTTCATAAGGGTTTCGTTCCTAACATTTTTTGAAGTCAGCATAGGAACGTATGTGAATGACCAGGCATAAGGCCCAAACAATAAGTCCCAAATACCGAGATCTTTTCATGGATACCTCCAAGAAAACATGTAATTATAGAATCTCTGGGAATATAATCTTAGATATCGTTTGAGTTCAGCAAAAGTTGTCAAAGTTCACTGTAATTCATTTTCAGATAAATTATGCAATTCCTAGCAAACTGAATTATTATATTGAATTTAATATTTCATTAGAAAATGTTTCTTGAGTTGGTAAATTGTAGCCCGTAGTAAGTCCAAATCGTTTGTCGAGATCATAGGCGGAATAATTATTCGTTAGCTTTTCTTATCTATACTTCAGCCAATTACATTCTAGAACTAAATTGGTATGTAGGGGTAGCTAATACCTGCGGTCCAGCAAGATCACTAGATATCCTCACCGTAGATGTATATAAGATTCAACATACTGATTTTCTAGTTAGATTTATGAAAATAAATCCCTAATTATTTGCCTTTTCTTTTTGCAAAAACCACGTGTTTCAGTTAAATCCTTTTAAACAAAGTTCTTTTTATTAATGTTATATAATTCTTTTTATTATTATTATTATTATTATTATTATTATTATTATTATTTCATTTTTCACTTTAAATCGATTTCTGCTATGATCGCACTATCTACCAATTATAGCGTTACATAGACAAAGTTTTCCTTAGTGTGTGCGCTGTAATTACCAGGACAATTTTTTTTAAGGAAATTAATACTGAGCATCAGGAAGAGACAACTGAAGTTCCTGGGACACGCAATGATGAAGGAGAGGCTGGAGAACCTGATACTGACTGGCCAGAGAGACAGAGGAAAGCAGCGGATAACATATTTGCAGGGCCAGATCAGGTGAATGACGGAACAGGGGTTGCCAGGCGTAACAGGAGCAAACATACTAGGAGCCACAACGGATAGGGAGACGTGGAGAACCATGATCGCCTACGTCATGAAGGGACAGGGCACATAGAAGAGGAAGAAGCTGGGGTTACCAGGTATTATTTCAATGTGTTGTTTTATTCCGTTTGTTATCATTCCAAGTGCACCTACTATCACTGGTATGATTCTTGTTTTCAATTTCCACATTTTTCCTATTTCAATTTCCCCCCAAAATATTATTATTATGATTATTATTATTATTATTATTATTATTATTATTATTATTATTATTATTATTATTTCATTTTATACGCGTTTCCTTCGGAGTCCCACCTAGATTCTTAATTTCAGAAACCTGATGTCGTAGAGATTTTCTACTGAACATTTTATTAAAAAAATAAAAATAATTAGGATCAAACATTTTACATGGATAAAGATTTTTATCGTAATGTCTGAGTTGTAGTTGTGAGTACAATATTTCTGTTTCGTGAAGACAAAGTGCACCAGCAACTCTTCTCATGAGCAGAATTTTGAATCAATCCGAGGGCTCCAAATACAACTGGGAATACTGATGTCTTCATGTGCAACATTTTGAGATTTCTACTTCGGGATTTTTTGTATTTTGATGGAATTTTTGGAATATCTTATATACATTGTAGATACTATTATGTATGATAAGAAAGCACAATCTGATTTTGGAAACATTTATCCCGACGAATTGGCAACTAGCTTTGATTGTTATGTCTGTATATTGTCATAGACTTGTTACAGGTTACGTCTTTGTAAACGGGTTTGGAAGGTGTTCCTATCAGTCCCTTACAGATTCTTTCTTTCTTCTTCTTGTTATTATTATTATTATTGTTATTATTATTATTATTATTATCAATTATAATAATAATTAATAATAATAACAATAATAATAATAATATATGTGTATATATATATATATATATATATATATATATATATATATATGAAATGAATTGTTTGAACATTATTTTATATCGATATTCGTATTTAAGTAGATATTCTCTTTTTTAATTAAACAGTATTATATATTTATATCTACCGGCCTGATTATTTACGATAAATAAAAGGATTCGAACCTGCGACCCCTATGTGGATAGGGGTTGCAGGTTCGGATCCTGCCGAATGGCACATATTTTCGTTATAAAAAAAATATCCTATATAATCAGGCCGGTAGATGTAAATATATAATACTGTTTCATTAAAAACAGAATATCTATTAAATACGAGTATCGATATAAAATATTGTTCAAACAATTCATCGGTTGTTTATAACCAACTTTCGGTAAAATTCGTAAATTCCGTAACATGTTTATATATATATATATATATATATATATATATATATATATATATAGCGCATTACCTACTTAAGCTTGCTTCAATGGATATGTCATGAATGCATGGTCATCAGCTAAGAGAGGAGCCCAATATGCCAACTACAAGTCGGAAAAATTAAAATAAAGCAAGTCAAAAATTCTCATAGATGAGAAGTACTTTAATAGGGCATGGAAAGTGCGACATGGAGATCCTAAAACTGCAGAAATCAAATTTGCAGATCTCTCTCTCATTGCCTGTTGGATTTAGAAAATATTCAATAGGATGTGTATTAAAATAGTCATATCCTATCTCACTAACCAGCATCTTCTTTCTCATGCTCATTTCTCCGTCCACTCCACTCTCATCATTATTCTCATCCTTCTCTTACCCACTTCCTGACATCCCCTATAACCTGTTAATATTTCTCATAACCTTCCTCCTATGTCACCCCCTGCACAGCAGTGGTAGTAAAATGCCTTGCTTGGGGCGATATGATTATAAAAAAAAAAATTCTATACTATTATAATGTGGTTATAAATTGGGGGATCAATTTTACATTACAATTAATATAAAAACTGATCCCTCACTTTATGTTCATAGTCATACATCTCTTACCCACTTTCTAAACACCCCCATATCCTTTTACTCTTTCTCATAACTGTTTTCCTATGTAACCCCTGCAAATTTGTGGCTGCAAAATACCTTGCTTTGGGCGATATGATTATAAAAAAAAATTCTATACTATTATAATGTGGGTATAAATTGGGGGATCAAGTTTACATTACAATTATTATATAAACTGATCCCTCACTTTATGTCCATAGTCATCCATCTCTTACCCACTTTAGGACACCCCTACATCCTTTTACTCTTTCTCATAACTTTTTTTCCTATGTAAGCCCCTGCACAGCAGTGGTAGTAAAATGCCATGCTTTGAAAGACAGAAAAACAAAAAAAAAACAAAAAACAAAAAAGAAAACAGTGCTCGATTGCTACTTTGACAAACTACGACACAGAGACTTGATAGATATGTTCGACAACCTCGACATTTTTGCGAAAGACGTTGGGATAATCAAGACCTATATCACCAGCAAACCGCTAGTGTACGGATACTAGTTGAACTCAGCAGGTATACAAAAATAGAAAGGGGCGTAAGACAAGGACGCGTTTTCTCGCCGGATCTGTTCAACCGTATAGCGAAGTAATTATGAGAGAAATAAAAGCCTTGCCAGGATTCGTCATTAGCGACCATAATCTCAACAATTTCCGATACGCGGATGACACGGTGCTGATAGCAGACACGGAAAGGAAAATGCAGAACCTTCTACGGAAGTTAGCAAAATGTGAGTAAGAAAGAACTGAGCATAAACCTCAAGAAAACTTAATGTATGTTCATCAGCAAAAAGAGGAGACCATTATGCGAACTCCAGGTTGGAGGATCTGAAATAGAACTAGTGGAAAATTTCTAATGCTTGTGATGTGTTTGGACAAGGGATGAAGATTGCGACACGGAGATTCAAATATGCATTCGTATGGCCAAAGGCTCATTTTAGAATCTAACCAGAGTACCGAAAGACAGGAAACAAAGAAAACAAAGAATAGAGTGTTCGATTGCTATGTTATAGCTGTCCTTCTGTATCGAAGTGAATGCTGAACGAACTCATCAAGGATGAACGAGAGGCTAGAGGCAGCAGAAATGTTGGTTTACAGAAGGATGATGAGAATACCATAGATGGAGCATGTGTACAACGCTGAGGTGTTGAAAAGAATGCAAAAGAGAAGGAATATCAGGAAGAGGCAAATGGGACAAATAATGAGGAAGGAGGGGCTGGAAAACTAATTACTCTTCTTCTTCTTCTATGTGCCCTGTCCCTTCAGGACGTAGGCGATCATGGATCTCCACGTCTCCCTATCCCTTGTGGCTCTTAGTATGTTTGCTCCTGTTGCTCCTGGCAACCCCCGTTCCGTCATCCACCTGATCAGACTCTGCAGATATGTTATCCGCTGACTTCTTCTGTCTCTCGTTCCTTCTATCTGACCAGTCAGTATCAGGTTCTCCAGGCTCTCCTTCCTCATTGCATGTCACAGGAACTTCAGTTGTCTCTTCCTGATGCTCACAAATCGTATAAAGGGACAAAGAAACATAAGAAAGCAGTGTGAGACGTACTTGATAGGTCTGAGCAAATGGATGGCGGGGCAGTGATTAAAAGAGATACCAGTAGAAAAAATATTGAGAACGACAAGAGACAGAGCAAGAGGAATCAATGATTACCTACGTCCTGAAAAAACAAGGCACATGAAGAAGATATTCATCATTTTATATATTATAGAGTTTGTTTTTTTTTATCCAGTATGAAATGTTATGTAGGTTTATTTATTTATTTATTTATCTTCTTCTTCTTCTTCTTCTTCTTCTTCTTCTTCTTCTTCTTCTTCTTCTTCTATGCGCCCTTCCCTTTCAGGACGGAAGCGATCATGGCTTTCCACGTCTTTCTATCCCTGGTGGCTCTTAGTGTGTTTTCTCCTGTTACACCACGCAACCCCCGTTCCGTCATCCACCTGCTCAGGCCCTTCAAAGTTGTTATCCGCTGCCTTCTGTCTCTTTTTCCTTCTATCTGGCCTGTCAGTATCAGGCTCTTCAACCCTTCCTTCTCATGGTATGTCCCAAGAACATCAGTTGTCTTTAACTATTAAAAAAATTGATTTCATCTCGTGAATTTAATTAAGAACTAACAGGTTCTGGACTTAAACTAAACTTTTACAATTCATACAGTAAAATTAAATAAGATTTCATGTTTTATTGACGGTTTTCAAATCGCATCTCCTCAGTCAGTCAGACAGTTAAGTGCCATACGTGATACACGCTTTGGGCGATCATGTCTCGAAAGACACATGACTGACTGGGCAGAAGATTACATCGCAGTAGGTTACCATTGCTTTCTGAGGTGAACTGGTTTCCAGCCAAGGCTATAGAACCCAATCTGACCTATTATTTAATCGATAAATGGAGGGAAGAGACGGATTAGTACCTTTCCCAAGAGTATTTGTGCGTAAGTGAATGTAAGGAATTCAACTGGAATTCTAACTCGGCTCCCTGATTTGTTGTTCCGAGTGGATATCCACTGCACCACAACGCACCTCTTCAGCAGATCAAAATGACGGACAGATACTCTACTTTTTAAAATACTTGACTTTCTGAGTTAGTGTGTCATATTTCTAGTGTCATTATTATTGTTTCTGGACCCGAGGTGACATTAATCATTCGAAATCATAATATTATGGATGTTATAGTCTATTTTCCGCGTCATTGTCAAATATATTGTTATTTCGCGGCAAATCGAAATGAAATAAATGAACATAGACTTTCACCTGTGAATATTACTGAACTTTCATGGTTGGAATGTGTCGATTAAGGCCAATAAATCTCTTCTTACCCTCTTGCTCATAGACTGATTTAGAATCAAATTTTATGCTTCGATTAACTTTGTAATAACCATTTACTCTAATTCAGCTTCAATGATTATTTGTTCCAAGCCGAAATCATACACCGGAATATAGTTTTCCATGGGAAACTTTTCGAACTTCATACGGTATATCTTCGAATGCTGTGTATTACTGCTTCACCATCATCACTATTATTATTATTGCGACAATTCTACTCCTGCAGCTTATTCTCTCCCACTTCCCGCCTGTGGAACTCGCTCCCATATTCTTCCTTTCCTGACGGCTACAACCTCCAGGAATTTAAATGCAATGTCAATACTCATCTATTAACCACTTGATACTAGTTCTTTCCCCACTCCGCATATCCTTTCCTTTCTCTCCACCTTTGAAACTGTCATCACACCTGCATTCTCATCCTTCTATTGCTTCTTTCTAACTGGTTTGTCTTCCTCTTCACTCTCTTCTATTTAATCTATTTACACTTATGTAGCCCCCTGCACATCAGTGGCATTACCGCCTTGCTCCTGGTGATACGATTAAAAAGATTAAAAATATTATTATTATCAAAAATAAAAATATAATAATAATAATAACAATAATAATAATAATCTGCGTCCTTTCAGAACGTCTGCTATCATGGCTTTCCACAAACAGCTATCACTTACTGCTCTTACAAACCTTTCTTAATTTGCTGAGAACACAACTCTCTGTCGTCATCCATCTCTCAAGATCACCAGCTAAGTTGGGAGACGCCTTCTCTTGTTTATTTTGCTCTAGATACGCTCTGTGAGTATCACATTTTCCCAGCCTTCCTTCTGCAATATATATTCAAATAAATCCATTTTTTCTTTTTCTGATTCTGAGTACAAATATATTTTGAATTCCGTTTACTTTTAGTTTTCTTTATTGGCATTAGCGGTGGGTTAATCTCTCCTTGTGTAGAAACCGCCTTTCTGTTTTCTCTAGATTTCTCCTTATCTTTAGGGAGATTGTTCCACCGGAATAGAACTGAATCCATCAGATATAGACGGCCAATTCATCTTTCTTTTTTCTAAATAATGTATCCTATTTCTTATTATTTTACTAATTCATTTCTAATTCTCTTTAGTAAAATTATTTCAAAACATACGGATGTTTATTTCCGGATATTAATGCAGTGAACACAGGGAACAAATCTGGTGCTGTGAAGAGAGAAAAAAAACATACGCTTTATTAGACTTAATCTACAAGTTCTTTTAAAAAATCTTTCTTTTCTTTATTACCCAAGAGGTACTTATTTTTCGTGTATTTAAAGGACTGGATTTAGTTATTAGGGGTTATCGTGTTTAGATTATATCAGCTTTTGATAAAACCAGGTATTGATATTTAAATATATAAAGTCACTGAAACTTCTGGTCTTATAATGTGTTAATAAAAAATATTCTATTCATCCATCTCATTCATGTTCTTCAGTCAGAATAATAACAAAAAAAAGACATATAAAAAATTGCTAAAATTAAATTCAAAGTAAAATTTGCTACAAATATACAAAGAAAAGCATCAGGAAATGTTTAAATTGAACGATTTATGACGCATAATGTATAAATTTATTCTGTTTCCTTGATTATAGTTTTCCCTGGCAGCGATTTAAGTTTTAACTCATAATTAACTATACAACACTGCTCCAATTTTTTCGTGACTAATACATTATTATTATAAATTTAAAGATTGGCCTGGCATATCCATGAGACCAGATGCATATAAAAATATTTTGCCATCCACAACTAATATAGCAATGAACTTATTTTATTTCATTCTCGATAACATTTAAGCCAATTTCTGTAGTTGTAATTATACAATTTTAATGAAACAATTTAGGTTCGGACTTGGTCTACAAAAACACTTGAGCGTACCAGCCACTCTTGGGTTGCCAGAAGCTTGAATCGTAAATTTCGTAATTATTGGTTGTTTTTTTAGCTTAAATATTTGCTATTTCATTTTGTGTTTGGATCAATATTTATCACTGAAATGTGGACGGAAAGTGTAATATGGAGTTTCGAAGGCGAATTGGCATTGCCAAGGATGCATTGCAGAAGCTAAGTAGAGTATTAAGAGACAGGAAATATCGCGGGAAACAAAAAAGAGAGTAATGGATTTTTATGGAATGTCAATATGGCAGCAATTAATGTTCAGTCTCATCAAAGATGAAAGAATGACTTGAAGTAACCTAGATCTGGTTCTACAGAAGGATGCTGAGAATAACACGGACAGAACACGCTAGCAACGACAAGGTTTATGAGAAGTTTGTCAAGAAACGGATACTGATGTTTGGCATCAGGTAAGGACAGCTGAAGTTTTTGAGGCATGTAAGAATTAGGGCTTGGAGAAGCTGAAGCTCACGGGACAGATAGAGGGGAAGAGTGGGATAACAGAAGAAAAGTGAGCGAGAAGAGATATGAAGATGTGGAAGGACTTAAACGCCTACGTCCCGAATTGACATCATACGTAGAAGAAGAAGAAAAAAGATCAATGAAGCCGTAAAGGCTGTTTTTCACGATTGCTTAACTTCCGCTGTGTTAGCATCAAATTGCTTCTTATAAATGTTTTTCGGATAGATGACATGTAACCTGAGTCATTTTACATGGAACTGAATGCTGGATCTCACAGATGTCGTTTTGAAGCAAGAGAAATATTTTTCTACAGCAATGGTTGGCAACCTACGAGCCTGATTACCAATGACACTATTTTTAACATGAGACGAGGCTTTCTCACTCAACAAAAGGCCTGTTGTTATCTTCCTCTGACCCAACCAACTGAATTTAAATACTATGACCGCAAAAACACTATCAAAACCCAATCACCTCCATTAATCCACAAAAAATAAAAAATAAACATAAAACAAAAACTGAGAGCCGATTTAACCGACCGACCGGCGACAGATATTAGGCAAGGTCTCCTTCAAAGGAACTATGTTGTCTCAGTCGGCTTTCTATTTAATTCCTTCAAAATTGACCCCCATCGATTACCCCTGCCACCTACCCTATGTAAGTTGCTGGAATCTTCCAATGGGTCATGTTCGTATCTCATAAGTAAGTGTATATGTTTGCAACTATTTGTACTCGTATGTATGGGTATATATGTTTTGTTTCTGTTTGATGTGTGTGTGTGGTTCGTTGGTGGTACAATTTTCAGTCAAAGTTTCAAACCTACACGTCATAATTTCATCCATTTCACTTCGGTTGATTTTTTTTACTTTGAAGTATTTTGATGTACCTGGAAGAAAAGTAATTTTTGTTAGGTGTTTTTTAATTTTAGATTTTATTTTGTTTTTCTGATTTCTTAATGTTCATTTTCATTATGGTTTTAGGTTGACAGGGGTCTGTATGTGTAATTTTCCTTAATTTTTCATTCATGGCCTTCATTCCTTCCTACGACCCGTCATTATAATACAATCCGGTCCGCGGGGTCGAATGATTTGCCGACCCCTGTTCTACAGTAGACTGAACATGGAAGCAATATCGAAATTCTAGAGAAAATGTAAAAAGATGAGAAACTTACACTCATCTGAAAGAGCAATTTGAAATGTTCTGGGCACATAATGAGAAAACTGGCCTTCAAAAATTTGACAGTTACAAAATATATTAAAGGTATATAGATTAAAGAGGAAGCATATCGAGGTGGCGTAATAGTTAACCAACTTGTCTCGTTAAAACAATTACGACTGAGTAGTGAATTCGGTCATTGTTGTGTACTCAGTAATTTTGGTTTTGTTCCGCAAAATACTATAAACCTTGACGTGGTGTAAAGGTTAGCCATCTTGGCTGACTAGAACAATCGCAAATGAGTATTGAATTCTATCCTCACTGGATGTTTCAATCTTTAGGCGATTAGAAAATCACCATATATATTGAAAATGGACAGAGAAAAAGAGTACATAAACTTAACTTGTGTAAATAAATGTCTGAAGAGGTTTTATAAGCGATATAAAATGAAACGATATACTATGGCCATCTTAGGAGAGTACATTGTGGAGAGGACATGATGGATAAAATATTAAAGGGACATTTTACAAGGAAGATTTAGAGCAATAAGAAAACGGTTGTTATCTTGTCCATTATAAAAAAAATACTGTTGTATACACACACACACACACACTTATATATGCATTATAAAAAGACCGTTGTACACACACACACTCACACACACACATATCTATATATGCATTATATAAAAGACCGTTGTACACACATACATATATACATATGTATGCATAATAAAATACCGTTTTACACACACACATATATGCATCATAAAAAGACCGTTGTACACACACACTCACACACACACACACACACATATCTATATATGCATTATATAAAAGACCGTTGTACACACATAGATTTATACATATGTATGCATTATAAAATACCGTTTTACACACACATATATATATGCATTATAAAAAGACCGTTGTACACACACACACACACACACACACATATCTACATATGCATTATATAAAAGACCGTTGTACACACATACATATATACATATGTATGCATTATAAAATACCGTTTTACACACACATATATATATGCATTCTAAAAAGACCGTTGTACACACACACACTCACACACATATCTATATATGCATTATATAAAAGACCGTTGTACACACATACATATACATATGTATGCATTATAAAATAACGTTTTACACACACTTATATATCTGCATCATAAAATACGTTGGACACACACACACACATATACATATTTTCCTCCTATAAAACTCATTGCGAGGGACATTTTTCTCATATCAGTTGTTAAATTTTACTACTAGTTGTCAAAGCTCTTACCGCTTGTTTGCTCCTCAACAGGGGATTATTTTATTTTTCTGCAATAAGTATGTCATCGAAGGGGTTAAGTGTCTTCAGTAATGAATTGAGTTCTCCCGGTGGTTGGTTTGTGCATACACCGCATATATATCACATGATAAAATTTCTTACACTCTCTCGTTCCATGCGTAAATAGCTTAGGGAGTAGTCACTGGAACGGACACTAAATCGAGATTCAATCCTGGCTGGAGGCAAGTGGATGTCTAACCACACAAGTGAGCATTAATACAGCAAAACATGCTTGTATGTTGGTGACTGATATATATATATATATATATATATATATATATATATATATATATGTCATTATTATTATTATTATTATTATTATGTCATTTTTCATCATATTTCGATTTCTGCTTTGGTCTCACTACCAACCAAGTCTGCGGGGAGACCTAAGGCAGGTAGTGGCGTGTTGTTATGGCTCCATTTCATGTTTTTCTATCTTCCCCATCATCCTCAGCATTACATAGATAAAGTTTTCCTTAGTGTGTGGGCTGTACTTAATAAGACAATTTTTTGTATATCTCTTAAGCTGGGGTTTCCAGGGATTCTTTCAATGTGTTGTTTTGTTCCATTTTTTATCATTCCAAGTGCACCTACTATCACTGGCACAACTCTTGTTTTCAATTTCCACATTTTTTCTATTTCAATTTCCAGGTCTTTATATTTTGACAGTTTTTCAAATTCCTTGGTTGCTATGTTACAATCCACTGGACAAGCCATATCAATTAACAGACGAGTTTTCTCTTTCTGGCTTTTAACAATAATGTCTGGCATATTTGCTTCAATTTTTCTGTCTGTGTAGATGGTGTAATCCCATCGAATGGTGACATCTTCTATTTTTTTAACCGGTGCTGGGTGATGTTCATACCAGTGTTTGTTTACAGATTTTCCATAATGTTTGCACATTGTCCAATGTAAATATTGCCACATTCTATCGCGACGATTTTATATTCATTTGGGAAAAGTACAGAACAGCCTGAGATTAGATGGTCTATTGGTTCTTGGTGTCTATCACACAACCTGCATTTTGGATCAATATTATTATGCATAATATTTGCCTGACAGTTTCTAGTGAAAAGACTTTGGTCTTGCGTGGCAAGAATAAAGCCTTCAGTCTCAGATTTTAATCCAGATGCACGTAACCATCGATGAGTATTAACTTTATCAACATTGGATTTATTGACACGTTCTGGATATTGGCCATACAGAGCTTTATCATTTGCTTTCATTTTCATATTTCTTGCCGCAATAGTTGGTTCTTGTCTTCTGTTTTGCTTTTCTACAGAATCTACTAACTGTAAAACTTGTATTTACAGCCTTCATTTATTATTGAATATTTTTACTTTCTTTCTTTATGTTGCCTTACAAATTGTATCATCCAGTCCTTTGTTGTTTCTATGTATGTTACTAAGCCAATAGTTGTTGTCTTGTATGACCATTCTAGCTGAATAAGACCTCTTCCACCTTCCTTACGGGGTATGTATAGACGGTCTACATCAGCCTTTGGATGATGCATCTTATGCTTAGAAAGAAGCTTTCTTGCTTTAGAATCCATTCGCCTGATGTCGTTTAGAGTCCAGTTTAAGATGTTGAAACTATATTGGACAACTGGGTTGACAAGGCTATTAATGGCCATAATTCTGTTCTGAGAATTCAATTTAGTTTTTAGTATCATTCGTGGCCTTCTATAGTACTGTTTAGGCACTATTTCTTTCATTTTTATGGTGAATTATTTCACTCACATTTTCACCTAGGTATTTACAAGCTTCTTCTGGTTTCAATTCTTTTATTGTTACATCAGAGTCTAAGCTAATTGAGGATGTTTCTTGTAGTGATCCACGTAAATCTGTAGCTTTAGCACATTTATTCAAATTAAATTTCATTCCAATGTCTTCGCTGAAGCATTTTACAGTTTGCAGAAAACCTCCCAGCTCATTATCATTCTTAGCATACAACTTTAAATCATCCATGTAAAATAGATGGCCTATTTCCTTTTGGCCTATTTTATAACCACATTCTGTCTTATTAAGTTGACTGGTTAGTGCTATTAATGATATGTAGATTAGTAAGGGAGACAAAGAATCACCTTGAAATATACCTCTTTTGATGTTTATTTCATCAGACTTATAGGTTCCATTTATATGATTGAGGTAAAGGTTTGTTTTCCATATAGACATGCAATGTTTGATGAAATTGATGATGACAGGTGATATCTTGTATATAATTTAAGTCTTTAAAATACAGGAATGTGGCATCTGATCGAATGTCTTACGATAATCTATGCAGGCAGTACTAAGTTTTTTCTTTGCACTGTAGCAGTTTTCCAGGATCATTTTGTTAATAAGCAATTGGTCTTTACATCCGTAACAGCCACGTTTGCACCCTTTTTGTTCAAGCGGTAACATCATTTCTTTCTAAGAATAAATATGTCTGTTTTGTTAAAATAAATGCTAATAGTTTATATGTTGTCGGAAGGCATGTAATTGGTCTGTAGATTTTCGGGTTGTTTGTGGCACTATTCTTGGGTAGAAGAAATGTAATTTTTTTGGTTATCCATGTAGGAATTTTAATGGAATCGCCAACCATTTGTTGAAGTTCTGTGGCTAGTTTTTTTTATGTGCTGTATTTAAATCATATAACCATATATTATTATTATTATTATTATTATTATTATTATTATTATTATATGTACCCTGTTCTTTCAAGATGTAGGCAATCATGGCTTTCCACGTCTCCCTATCCCTGGTCGTTCTCAGCACACCTCCTGCTACACCATGCAACCCTCGCTCAATCATTCACCTTGTTAGGTCCTTCAAATATGTTATCCGCTGCTTTTCTGTGTTTCTTTTGCCCTCTATCTGGCCTGTTAGTATCAGGTTCTCTAAGCTCTCCTACCTCATTGCATGTATCGGGAACTTTAACTGTCACTTCCTGATGCTCAGTATTCATTTCCTTTTCGCTTCCATCATTTCTAAGACCTCATCATTGCTCACATGCTCGATCCATGAGATTCGCAGCATCCTTCTGTAAAACCACATTTCAGTTGCTTCAAATTTTTACTTCATCTTCGATGATATTGTCCAGCATTCGTTTCCATATTGAAGAACAGACATCACATAGCAATCCAGTACTCTCCTCTTTGTTTTTCGCGAAAATGTCCTGTTTCTTAATACTTTACTCAACTTCTGGAATGCTTCCTTCGCCATGCCAATTCGCCTTCGGATCTCGGTGTCGCATTTTCCGTACTCTGTTATAACACTTCCCATGTATAACCTTCTCTATTATAAGAACAATTGTGTATTTGTTTGTAACATACATATTTTATTGTGGGAGTACTTTCTTTTTAGACACCAAAAGTATTTCGATAGGAATGTTCAAAATTCTGGACTTATTATTAATTAATGTCTCTTAGGTCAGATCAAAATTATAAAATGTTTTCTGGCTTTTTATTTCTTTTTAAAAAATGCTGGGATATAGAGAAATCTAAGACAATTATTGGGTAACAAAAATGGACAATCGCACAGCAGTCTAGTCACTGGCTCAATAGACTGATACTCCGGTTAAGATTGAAAAAAGAAAACATACATTCCACAAAAATATATATTTTCAAATTTAAAAGTTGAATTTCCTTCTGATTAGTTAAATGTAACACACACATAAATTTTCTGTCTTCATCTACACTAACTTTTTAAATAACAAATGTATTGTTTTATAAATTCAAATACCAATCGTTTCCACAACAATGAGTCAACATTACCTGATGACGAGGTAAATTCTCAAAATAGAACTTTCAGTGTTCCAATGTAAATTCAATTAATTTTAAATAAAAAACAAATTTAATCATAATTATATTATGCTCTACGATGTATGTTGTTTTAAGCACGTTTAAAAAGAAGTAAATGCCGGAAAACTTGGAATTCAAAAACTATTGGTTTTCTTCACCTGGATATATATATATATATACTTTTCTTTCTTGTTTTAATGTAAGCAGGTACATCAATGTATATGCTGCCGTCATTTTAAACAGGCTATTCATATAAATATTCTGCTGTTATTTAGACGGCACAGAACCATACGTAACTTTTAATTTTAGATAGTGAGTTTTAACGCTAACTGAAAAGTAGGTATCTTTCACAAGTGACTGTAAATCTCTCTCTACTGCATCAATATCTGTTTGATTTTAGTATTGACTAGCAGTATAGCCCAGCGTTGCTCGGGTGTAATGAAAGCTTTAAAACCAATCCATGGTCCTGGAGATCAGATTCTTGGGACGTTCGCACGAAAGACTAAAAGCAATAGTAGTATCCAGTCAAAGCGAAAGCGTCGACTGAAAGAAAAATGAATGGATGTAAGTCAAATTTTGATTTTCGGGTATCGATATCAAATAAGTTTTCCGTCGCAAACTGAATTTTGAAGGCTAAATAAGTCCTCTGAGTAAAAGGTATCATGGCTGAGACTAAGAACTACAATTATACCTACTTAGAGCAAAACCGGAAGCAAAACCAAAATTAAAAGGCTGGAACCATGATTTTGATCAGACCCGCTACAATATCGGGGTATCAATTTCCAATATCGGCGTCAAATATGTCATCCAAAACTTACCAAAGTAAGTCCATGAAAATCGTACCCATCAGGAGTAAAATTGGAGAAAATGAGCCATGTTGATGGCTGAATATCGGCTTTTGATCAGATACCATAGAATATCTTGAGTATCGATTTCCAATATCGGGGAAAATGAGTCGTCTGAAAAGATCTACTAAGGTTTGGAACTAAAAACTATAATTCATAATCTATTAATTAGAGGAAATTCTGCAGTACGAAAAACGATAAAAGAGCTGAAATCCTGATCTTGATCAGACCTGATCGGATATCTATCGGGGTATCGATTTCCAACATCCTGGGAAAATCGGAGAAAATAAGTAGCCCATGACCTAACCGGAAGCCTAAAGCATACGTATGTAAAGTTTGGTGAGAATCGGATAAAAATTGTAGATTTGTATAATGGACATACATACGGACAGACTGCTAGAGAGATACACACGCAAACATCTTGCATTTTATATATATATATATATATATATATATATATATATATATATATATATATATATATATATGTTCTGTGAGATATTTCTTTCCTGATTCCCAATTATTTCTCGCTCTTCACGAATTTCCAAAACCCTTCCAGATGCTGCTAATGATTTGACAGTATTAGTTTAACATCCGGGTTTAAATTCTCTAACGTCATCAAAATATTCCAGATCTATTACGGTTTTGCAATTTATTTGAAATATACTTCAGGTTTTTTCCTGCAACAACGTTTATAATTATTTATTATTAATCTTCATCGAATGAGCCACCAGAATTACAAATTCTTAAAATATGTTGAAGATATTAATAAAGACACTATAATAGCTTAGAAAATTCTTAGCTCTGTAAAAGTTCCTTTATGGACAATCCTCCTTCATATCAATGTCTGGTTTTTCAATGAAAATCACACAACACAGAAATGAAAATACTATATTTTCTTTCTAATGTTTCCCGTATCCTATTCTCTAATGAAACTTTAATAAAAACTGTTATGTTATGTTAGAATGATAAACCTTCCTGTTTGCTCATTATCTTATCCTTCTGCCTGATAAAATTACTTCATAACGATATAAAATTGATCCCCCACTTTATGCCCAGAAGAAGCATGTTTTCACCTGTTATATTCAGTGCGTCAGTTTAGTGCCATGCGTGATACACGCTTGGGCGATCATAAAGAGAGAAATGACTAACTGGGAAGAAGATTATCCCGTAGTAGGTTGCCATTGCTTTCTGCGGTAGACTGGTTGCCGACTAAAGCTATAGAACCCAATCTGTCCTATTATTTCACCCATAACTGGAGAGAAGAGACGGATTAATACCTTAAGAGGTACGGAATACAAGGCCTAAAAGCCACTCAAATTAGACGATATTGAATGATGTGTGATATGACTCTAATACGCAGAAATGAAAATTCAAGATTAAGTGAATATGATTGATAGATAAATTGTGTCTCTAGACTTTAATCATTTCAATTTTTGTGTTCCTCTATTTGGGAGTTCGTGCCATAAGTTGCTGGCTATTCTTGGAAAGAATTGGCATTGGAAGAATTTAGATTCCAAACAAACTAGTTGCGAACCGGCGATGTTTCGGCCTTATGTTTGCAGCATAGCGGATCTTGTATATGACGTTCTCGAGATGCCAAAATTAGGTGCTTTTCGGAATATTTGACATGGTATTAGCGATAGAATAAAAAAAATTTGCAACTTTACAATTGTGATAATTAGATTGTATTGTAGAAAAACCATGGTTCTCAAGTCTACGTTTTTGAAACTGTGTCGAAAACAGAAAGTATAAATATTTGCACAATTTCCTTCATTTTTAAAATACAAAAATTCGTATAAATTCCTAGATTCAGTTGGATCTGTATCGGTGTTCTTTCTTCAAATATCGTCTCCAAAACCCTTTGTAAATAGTTTATTAAAAAAAGTAATTTTTAAATATATTTCGGATTCTTATTTTGCAGATATACCAATAAGAGTTATTTTTCTGTTCTAAAGTATATCTACGAACGTGAACTTTCGCAATTAATGATTTCTGCTTTATATAGTTTTCGTCTTAAATTCTAAGAGATTCTTTACACGGTGTAATGTCCGATTATCTATCCTTATCTCATCCTTTTTCATGTTGCTTTTCGAACTTATCGATTTTTGATTACTTAATTGATTGGGTTGATTTTACGATTTAACAATTTCTTGACGGTTATTTAACGCCAGAATATACTGTATGTCACTGAAATATTTAATTCAAGCACTATTTCAGCAACTATTATGCAAGATTTTAAAGAACACTTTCTAATATCTGAAACTTAAAATTGAGTATCAGTAACAAAACCATAACCTTTCTAATTTGAATCGTTTACAATCAATTCAATTTAAATTCTGGGAAACACACTCCTAGAACTAGCCTTTATAAAAGTGCATAGCCATTATAGTAATAACAATAAAAACCAAAACATTAATATTAAATAGAAAGCAGAACATAATTTATATCAGAGCTTTTACAAAGTTAAGAAAATTAAAGTATTTTGACATAGCATTTTTATAGTTAAAACACTACAATATAAATAGTATATAATCTCATGTTTGAAGAACAATGTACTAAAAATACAGTCTTTATTATGAATATGATAGAAAAGATAAAGAAAAAATACACTCGTTTTCAAAATTGTAAACAACTATAAGAAAAAAGAAGCCTGAATTAAACAATAAGTGGTGAGAATGTTTTGTAGGCATGATAAAAATCTCTTTGACAGAACGAACTAATAAAAATTCTGTAAGTGAATAGACTAGGTTGACTGGCAAATATTTTGCAGTACAAGAAGCAATTACATGCAAAGGCGACAACATATGTTTACATGCATTTGTTAACGTATTAAATAGAAAACTTTATAATTTATATTAATGTGCTTAGTAAATATAAAGTAGTAAAAACAGAAAATGTTCTAAATTTAGGAAATATGCTGAAATATGGTTATAAAATTACATAAAATTAAGCAAGCCACCATGATGAATTGCTTGAATAGTGTTTTAAAAAATAATGTATTTAATACTATTTGTTAGTATTTATTGCCAGGTGAATAATTGTAAATGAAAACAGAATGGCTCTTTTGTTAATACTGCAGAATAACATGTGCATCAAATTAATTTATAAATATTTAATAATTACCTAATTTGCAGTTTTATCAATAAAAGAATAAAGAAAATTTAGGTTGATTCGGGCGAGTTGATCTTTGCTTTTTTGCCTTGTAAAATTTTGCAAAATAGTAATAACAAAAGAACCATTCTATTTTCATGTGGCAATAAATACTCAAAATATTATGAAATACATAATTCCTTCTAAAAGACTTGGTGGCCTAACAATTAGAACCGGTACTGTATATTTAGACTGTCAGAATATTTTGGAAATATAAAAATGATTTACTGATTAAAGTCTTGCTAAATAAGCCACAGCTATAAATACTTTCATGGTTTCTGCTCCAACGAACCTAAGTCACTGGTGCGTCTGCAATAGGTGTTTACTCGTGCAACCAGACTGGCAACTGGGTCTCACCCATTCACAGTTAGATTAACCAAATGCAGACGACAATTCTACTCCTGCAGCTTCTTCTCTCGCACTTCCCGCCTGTGGAACTCGCTTCCATATTCTTGTTTTCCTGACGGCTGCAACCTCCAGGAATTTAAATTCAATGTCAATACTCATTTATTAACCACTTGACTCTAGTTCTTTCACCATTCCGTATATCCTTTCCTTTCTCTCCACCTTTGCAACTGTCATCACACCTGTATTCCCATCCTTCTCTTGCTCCTTTCTAACTGGTTCGGCTTCCTCTTTGCTCTCTTCTATTTAATCTTTTTCCTCTTATGTAGCCCCCTGCACATCAGTGGCATTACCGCCTTGCTCGATGTGATACGATTAAAAAAAAAGAAAAAAGCTAGGGAAGAAATGGATTCATGCATTTTCTATGAGTATTTATACATTAGCAAATATAACGAACTAGACTGGAATTAGAAATCGCCTCTCCAGTTTCCAATTCCGAGGTATTATTCATTACACCACTAACACATTCAATCACACATCATCTCGTATGCTAAGCGTTCACCCATCTAGGCTTAACGTTGATTATTTCGGGGAACGTACGAGAACAGATGTTTAAAAGCGATATGTGCGTAAAACGACTGGTCTACAAACATTTAAAGATAATTTTAATATTTTTAATTTGGTATAAATTTGAACAATATTTACATTTTCAATTGTGTAGTTTAAGAGGAATCCCTAAGATATTTATCATTCATTGTATCAGATTACATATAATTTTCAGGTATTTGTTGTTACTGCTTCCTTGTAGTACAATTTCTGAGTTGTGAAGTTTCTCCAGTTGAGTCGAGATTTACTTTGTGCATCAATAGAAATGCTCATTTCTTGGTTCAGAATTCTTTTCCGTTGTTTGCAACTTCTAATAACATAAGCAAAAACGTGTCTTTACCGTGCGCCACAGGTTATTTGTTTATCATGAATATATTCTATTCCTTGTGTCATATTTTCCTTTCGTTATTCTTTCTTGTTTCCTTTGAAGCCTCAATTCCTTACCCAGTATTTAATTCTTCTTTTACGGCAGCTGGTGTATTTGAAATGAATTAGACGAGGCGTATATAAAAGTTTCTAACATTTTATTTTTAAAATAATCTCCAGTGTCTATTTACTGTGGAGTTTTCAAAAATGCAAGGGCTTCGATATTTTGAGCAGGTTTAATATTTTCGCAATACCTCAAAGATTTCTATGCTTCATGATTTTTTTCTCATTGTGAGATATTTTTTATCGATCACATTCGTTTCCTCTGACATCTAACTATTGAATATTTTTGCAACTCTTGTTATTGCCATGAGCACAAACATTTTTTGTAACTAGTTTTCCTATTCCCATACTCGTTAACTTGTTAGGTGAGGTCTAAAGATAATAATAATAATAATAATAATAATAATAATAATAATAACTTTAAAGCTACAGTTTTACGTGGATCACTACAAGAAACATCCTCAATTAGATTAGACCCTGATGTAACAATAAAAGAATTGAAACCAGAAGAAGCTTATACATACCTAGGTGAAAATGAGTGAAATCATTCACCATAAAAAATGAAATAAATAGTGCGTAAAGAGTACTATAGAAGGCTACGAATGATATTAAAAACTGAATTGAATTCTCAGAACAGAATTATGGCCATTAATAGCCTTGTCAACCCAGTTGTCCAATATAGTTTCAACATCTTAAACTGGACTCTAAACGACATCAGGCGAATAGATTCTAAAACAAGAAAGCGTTTTTCTAAGCATAAGATGCATCATCCAAAGGCTGATGTAGACCGTCTATACATACCCCGTAAAGAAGGTTGATAAGGACTTATTCAGCTAAAAATGTCATACAAGACAACAACTATTGGCTTAGTAACATACATAGAAACAACAAAGGATTGTATGATACAATTAGTAAGGCAACACGAAGAAAGAAAGAAGAAATATTCAATAATAAAAGAAGGCTGTAAATACAAACAAGATATACAGTTAGCAGATTCTGTAGAAAAGCAAAACAGAAGCCAAGAACCAACAATTGCGGCAAAAATATGAAAAGGAAAGCCAAAGAACAGATGAAACAACACAGGCAAGACAAACCTCTGCATGGCCAATATCCAGAACGTGCCAATAAATCTAATGTTGATAAAGTTAATACTCATCCATGGTTACGTGCATCTGGATTAAAATCTGAGACTGAAGGCTTTATTCCTGCAGCGCAAAACCAAAGTCGTTTCACTAGAAACTTTCAGGCAAATATTATACATAATAATATGGATCCAAAATGCAAGTTATGTGATAGAGACCAAGAAACAATAGACCATCTAATCTCAGGCTGGTCTGTACTTGCCCCAAATGTATATAAAATTCGCCACGAGAGAGTGTGGCAATATTTACATTGAACAATGTGCTAACACTATGGAAAATATGAAAACAAACACTGGTATGAACATCACCCAGCACCGGTTACAGAAATAGATGTCACCATTCTATGGGATTGCACCATCTACACAGACAGAAAAATTGAAGCAAATAGACCAGACATTATTGTTAAAAACCAGAAAGAGAAAACTTGTCTATTAATTGATATGTATTGTCAAGCGGATTGTAACATAGCAACTAAGGAATTTGAAAACTGTCAAAATATAAAGACCTGGAAATTGAAATAGAAAAAATGTGGAAATTGAAAACAAGTGTTGTGCCAGTGATAGTAGGTGCACTTGGAATGACAAAAAAAGGGACAAAACAACACATTGAAAGAATCCCTGGAAACCCCAGCTTAAGAGATATACAAAAATTGTCTTATTAAGTACAGCCCAGACACTAAGGAAAACTTTGTCTATGTAACGCTAAACATGATAGGGAAGGTAGAAAAAACATGAAATGGAGCCATAACAACATGCCACGACCTGCCTGAGAGTTTCCCGCAGAGTTGGTTGTTAGTCCGACCATAGCAGAAATCGAAAAATGATGAAAAATTACATAGTAATAATAATCTTCAGGATAGAGTGAGGCAATATTTACATTGGACAATGTGCAAACACTATGGAAAATCTGTAAACAAACACTCGTATGAACATCACCCAGCGCCGATTATGAGATTACGCCATCTAAAACAGACAGAAAAATTGAAGCAAATATGCCGGACATTATTGTTAAATACCAGAAAGAAAAAAATTGCCTATTAATTAATTAGCAGTATAGCCCGGCGTTGCTTGGCTGTAATGAAAGCTTTAAAACTAATCCATAGTCCTGGATCTCAGACTCTTTGGACGTTGGCACGAAAGACTAAAAAGCAATAGTTGTTTCCAGTTAAAGCGAAACCGTAGACTGAAAGAAAAATGAATGGATGTAAGTCAAATTTTGATTTCTTTGTATCGATATCAAATACGTTTTTTTCGTCGTAAACTGAATTTTGAACGCTAAGTCCTCTGAGTAAATGGTTTCATGGCTGAGACTAAGAACTACAATTATACCTTCATAGAGTCAAATCCGAAGCAAAACTAAAATAAAAGGGCTGAAAAAATACAGACATACAGGCAGATAAACAGACACTCACGCGAACATCTTGCCCTTTATATATATATATATATATATATATATATATATATATATATATATAATCGGTTTTCTGCACTATTGTAAGAACTGCAACCTTGAAAATTCTGAATATCGTTTCTGATGTCTCTGTCTATGAATGTATCAAATTTGATTAAAATCGGATCATTCTTTCTATAACTCAAGTTTTTCGATTATCGATTTTCGATATTTATCTGGGTATCTCGACTTAAAACCAAGCTACGAACACTCGCAAACGCTTATAATACAACTGTGTAAATTTTCAAGAAAATCGGTTCAGCCGTTTCGCAATCTATAGGTAACGGACACACACACAGGCACATACACACAGCCAAAATTCCATTTATAAATAAGTATATATATATATATATATATATATATATATATATATATATATATATATATGCATGGTTGTGTGTTTGACAGTTGATACCATGTTTCCTAGAAATTTCAACTGTCCTTTTTTGATTTGATGCCAAACATAAGTGTCATTATTGTGTGCATATTTTCAAAAACTTCTTCGTTGGTCACATATTCGGCCCATGGCATTCTCAATATCCTTCGATAAAAACATTTTTCTTATATCAAGTGTCTTCTTCATTTATGAATATATTATCCACTATTCACTGCTGGACAAACCAGTTCTCATATATGAAGGATTGATATGATGTATAATGTACCTCTTGTTTTTGTTTTGTTTTTGTTTTGTTTTTTGTTTTTTGTTTTTTTGGAAGTTATCTTTCATGACGGCTTTGTGTTACCTTCAAATTTCAGTGTCACAATTTTCATTCACTGTTAAAGAGTTTCCCAGATGTTTCTCAGATAATTTCCAGGTATTTATTTTTCATTACTTGCATGGTTTTGGTATATGAATTCCTGTTTATTTCTGCTGTAGTCGTTAGGAATATATCACAGAGAAAGCAGTTTTACGGCTCTGAACATTCTGTCGAGCAGCTTCTGCAAACTTCTATCATCTGTATATATCTACTATCACACGCAAACACACACACACAAATACACACACACAAGCAGACAACACTCACACATGTCTGTGCGCGTACACGAGTGATTGTGTTTTAGATTTCACAGATTCTTGATTTAATTTTATAAAGTAAACAAAATATGTTGAAATCGTATCATTTAAGAAGGATTTCCAACGAAAATTATAAAATTAAATCTTGGGCAGGTAGTGTGGTATTACAAAATAATTAAGTTTAGTTTAGTTGTCTGTTTTTCTAGCATATCCACGCTTTTGAGTCATTTAATGCTGAATAATTTGTTTGTTTCTTGTTTACTGCTTGTTGATCTTTTGTGAATTTATTACTGTTGAGATATAAGTAGAGTTCTTGTGATGGTTATACGCAATCTTCTTTTGCAATTATATTTTGTTATACACCCACCCGACTTCCCTATTAGAACTGAGGCCAAACTGCACGACGTATATATTACCCCGACAGTAGTATCCAGAGTAATTACAAAACTCGACCCCCATAAGGCGTGTGGAGACGATGGAATCCCGGTGATAGTCCTTAAGAGGTGTGCTCCTGAACTTTCCCCTGTCCTCTCTAAACTATTTAACTACTGCCTTTGTGCTTCCTGCTTTCCTGCATGCTGGAAGTTCTCTTCAGTCGTTCCTGTATTTAAGAATTGTGGTGAACACTCGGACGCATCCAACTATCGCCCTATCAGTCTTCTACCGATATTCAGGAAAGTATTCGAGGCTATAATCAATACTGAAATAGTTCATCATCTCACCGCCCACAAACTGTTCTCTGACAGGCAATATTCTTGCTTTCCTGGCGGCTACAACCTCCAGAAAATTAAATGCAAAGTCAATACTCATCTACTAACCACTGGATTCTAGCTCTCTCCCCACCCCTGTATAACCTTCCCTTTCTCTCCACCTATGTATCTGTCATCGCACCTGCTTTCTCAGCTTTCTATTGTTCCTTTCTAACTAGTTTGTACTCCTCACTCTTTTCTAATTAATCTTTTACATTTATGTAGCCCCCCCCCCCCCAGCACATCAATGGCGTTTCCGATTTGCTCCGGGTGAAATGATTAAACAAATGTATATATATATATAATTTTGTTGATTTTAGAAATTGTAAAAAGTCATTTTGGTTAGCTTTGTTGAAAGTGTCTTTCAAATTGTTTTCTTTATAGTATCTTAATCGCATTTGTTCAAGATCTATGGATCTTGTTAGTATATGTTTCCCTATGTAGAGCTCCTGACATGGAATGAAAATTGGTGCCTCCTCACCTTTTAGTAAGCGTTGATAGGTGACAGTGGTGTGGCCTATTTGACGTCTAGTCATTATTAATTCTTCTCTCCTTGACATTTACCTGTTGGAAATTTCAACTTTTATCCATTAAGGTAGTTTATTATTTTTATCATTTTCATGATGTCATTACCTTCATGTATTTTTTCAATATAAATACATTTCTTTTAAGGTGTTTACATGTTTATATATGTTTTTTGATATATATCAATTTTCGTTTTCTAGTATATTTCACTGGCCATTACGCATCTCTGTAAATTTTGAAATTTTGTTTCCTTTTAAAATAATTAAGGCTTGAACTGCCAGTCAGTTTTTGTTACAGAAAATAATGTTTTCAAGTTAAGACATCCTACAGAAGGAGGCTGAAGAAAGTGACAAGAAAGGACTACAAATAAACTGCAAGAAAACCGAATGCATGGTCATCAGCAAAAGGGCAGCCCAATATATCAAATCCAAGTCGGAGATACTAGAATCAAGCAGGTACAAAAAATTTAAATACCTGGGAAGTGTTATAACAGAAGAGGGAAAGTGCGTCACAGAGATCCGAAGGCGAATTGGCATGGAGAAGGAAGCATTCCAGAAGTTGACTAAAGTATTAAGAAACAGGAAAATTTCGCTAGAAACAAGGAAGAGAGTACTGGATTGCTATGTGTTGTCCGTTCTTAAATATGGCAGTGAGTGTTTGACAATATCTTTGGTTATGTGGTTCTATAGAAGGATGTTGCGAATATCATGGATCAAACATGTGAGCAATGATGAAGTCTTAGAAATGATAGAAACAAAAAGAAAAAATACTGAGCATCAAGAAGAGACAGCTGAAGTTCCTGGGACATGCAATGAGGAAAGAGGGCTTGGAGAACCTGATACTAACAGGTCAGATAGAAGGAAAAAGAGACAGGGGAAAGCAGCGGATAACATATTTGAAGAACCTAATCAGGTGGATGATGGAACAAGTGTTGCATGGTGTAACAGGAGAAGGCGGGATAGGGATAGGGAGACGCGAAAGACATGATCGCCTACGTCCTGAAGGGACATTGCACAGAAGGAGAAGATCTTTGATATATATCTTATATTTCCGAAATGTTACAAAATCGAAATCTCCAATATATTTTAACTTTTATTTGTTTAAACATTAATTTTAATATATACTTGAATTTGTGTAGGTAGTGTTTTATATAATTAAACAGTAGCGAAACAGATCTTTCTGTGGATGACTGTTTTACGCTCTCACACCCTGATTGAGCACTCTGGATGAATGGTAGACTTTTAAAAAACAGTATTAATCTAGCATCTACTCATCGTTCATTCAGTAATGTATTAGTACACTCTCAGTAACTATGGTCACATGTTATATCACACGCTAAAAGTCTGCATCCTTCTATCGAGTCCATAGCTCAAAGGTAGAATTACCGACCGATGTCAAATTCGCTCGGGTGTCAATCCTGGCTAAAAGCAATCTGATGTCTAACCGTACTGATGAGCTGTGATACTGAGAAACAGAACTGCCTGCGGATGACTAATATTATGTAGTATTCGCATGCAAAACAATTCTGTTTTGCTCATATCTCAGCTCATTGGTGCGGCTAAACAGCTGATTGGATCCATCCGTGACTGAAACCTGACCGATTTAACATCAATCAGAGATTCTAAGCTATCGGTGCACGGCAGAGGTAGGTTGATTTTTGCTTGTAGTATACACAATTTAAACAAACACCAGTTGACAAGTGTGTTCAGTTCATTGCTGAAGAACGATGCGTAAATAGCAGTGGGTGGCTACTATTTTTAAAATCTACCGTTTATCCAGAGTTCTCAATCGACGTGCGGGTGCATTAATAATATATATATATATATATATATATATATATATATATATATATATATATATTGGCAACAAATAAAGTCAATTTCATTCTTACAGGCATTTATAGATAATAGAATAAAAATTGATATTATAATAAATACGAAAACGACTGACTGGTTTCAATTCCTATTCATCATGACGGTCAACTGGGATGTTTTTAATTCAATTTTTCAACATTTAAAATATTAAAAGATTGAAAATGATTCATGACGTACTGAGAAAAAATATGGGGTTTGTACGGGCAGGTACGAAATAGTAATAATATGGAGTCCGATAGCACAATTTCCCTGCTTGCAGGGAGAAAGGGTCCTGGTCTTAATATATATCGACTTCAATGCCTATAAAAGGAATGTAGAGTGTGAACCAGACAACACAATGAACTGGTCCACACTGAAGCCATTTATATAATTTCTGCTACTTATCAGGTGTATAATTTTTCCCCCAGTGCATCATGATTCATTTTCATCTTTTAACATTTTAAATGTTGAAAAATTAAAATTTAAAAAATCCCAGTTGACACTGATAATGAATAGGTATTGAAACCGGTCGGTCGTTTTCGTATTTCTTATTTTTTATACCATCTATTGTTATTATAACATCTATAATAAATATAGATAAATAAAAATGGAAATATTAAATGGACTTTATTTGTTGCCATTATAAAATTTTGTGCCTATAATATTTTGATTATATATATATATATATATATATATATATATATACTCCGTTCCAAATATTCCAGAAACATTGTTAGGTAAATAACCGAATATCTTGCTGATAGATGCATATCACTCTTCTTATTTCTCTGCCCGAATTAGAATTCATTTTGGTAAGCGTTCTATTTTCTTTCTATACGAAAAGATGTCTTCCTCCTCATCATGTTTCATCTTTGATTTATATCTTTATATGTTGTGGTGGTAGCAATTACATAGGAAGGATGTCGCAGCGATTGGACTGTAGGATTAAACAGCATGTCCCATTTTAAGTTCTTGTGAGTACATCCGGTTCATCTATTACTCAACATTTGACAATTAGCAAAGATTCTGTGACTGACGTTAGTGCGGACCGGTTTTCTGATCTGTCAGAAATTTAAAAATGAAAAATTTTAAAAATGAAATAATTTTCCCAGATGACACTGAAAAGTTTGGAATTGAAACCGGTCGGTCGTTCTTTCTTCGTTTTGTTTTTGTTTTTGTTTTTTTTATTGTTCAGCGTCTTCTACAGTATCTTTGTAAATAATCATTAGATTATTATATGACTGGTTTTCTCAGCATTTGTTATTTTAATCTCCTAGAAATAATCAGTTTTAGCGTTTCAGAGTCATTGTAGCAATGGTTAATTAAAGCTTAAAATATTCGCATCGAATAGTAACGTGAATTTCGTCAAATATCCTAACAAAATATTTGCCAATAGGAGTAAAGAATAGATTGCCAGGGGAAAAAAGTTGTGAAAACACTTGTGTCGACAGCTCCCTTGTAACGATCTAAACATATGAAATCTGATAACCTAATTTACACTCATTTAGTAAAATTTCGTCAAATAGTCCTTTTAGATAAATTCCAAATACATTTCTTTGTATGTACTTGTAAAATCATCCAAATGATATTGTGTCATTTCCAATTTGAATTTAGTGTTAAGCCCGACGTGCGTTGACCACACTCATCTTCAACCTTGCTTGTGTTAAGGTTTGCCCTATGAATAATTCACGACTAATATTTGCGTGCCTACGTTTTGTTTACACTGCTCGAGAAGAAAAAGAAAAACATTGTTTGTTTTTGCTTTGTCATTTTCTTTCATTTTTCACAGTAGTATTCTTCTTTTGGAGAAAGAAATAAGTAGAAGAGCGTTTGATAGTTAGCTTGTCACAGAAAAAAATTCTGAAAGTATTATTTTTCGTATTCCCTTCGTGTTATAACGTTCTGCCCTTGGATGTGCGGATTGCGATACGGAAGCGGAAACTAGTACTAATCCCAGCCAAGTTCGCTGCATTCACGCATGCGCAAATATTCTTGGGTACGAGATAAATGTTTCTTTTTTTTTTTCGCACATCTATGTGTTAAATTATCTCTACGTACGTAAATACATACATATACACCTTCAAGCAAAGGTATGAAGATATTAGGAAGAAAAGAAAATATATAAAAATGTTATTAAATTCAATCAAAGCTTACATTCAAAAGTCAGTGTATTCGTACGTTGAAATGACTGGCATGTTCATATTTCAGGGGGTTGGATCAAATTTAAAAAATGGGAGAAATATGAAGATAGAGGCCGTAGATTTGGGATCAATAATTATCTCTCTGGATGTGCGTTGTGGTACAGTGGATATCGGCTCGGAACGAGAAACCGGGGAGCCGAGTTCGAATTCCAGTTGAATCCATTGTATTCACTTACGCGCAAATACCCTTGGAAAGATATTAATCCGTCTCTTCATTCCAGTTATGGGTTAAATAGCAGAACAGATTGGGTTTTATAGCCTTTGTTGGCAACCGGTCTATCGCAGAAAACAATGGCAACCTACTGCGGGATAATCTTCTGCCCAGTCAGTCATATCTCTTTCGAGATATGATCACCCAAGCGTGTATCACGTATGGCACTTAACTGACTGAATTATCTCTCTTACGGTCAAGAACTACCTGCCACTACTTAAAAGCTGGATTTGGTAAGATGCCAATCCGGGGTATCTACTCTTATTTTTACCATTTCAGTTTAAGTTCAAAAGATAAATGCTTACTATTTCTAACTGCGTTTTGATATTAACTAGTCGTTCTCCCCGAAATATTTCTACAAAATGGATTTGGATAGCCATGAAAGCACATGTTGAAGTTAAGAACAAATTTAGGGGAAGTATTGAATAAGTTCAATAAGGAAGTAAACTAAACGCAAGGGGTAAAAGGGATCGTTATTAGTAGGGTAGACACGGAGATCCGAAGGCGAATTGGCATGGCAAAGGACGCGTTCCAGAAGATGAGCAAAATACTAACACACAGGAAAATCTCAATAGAAACGAAGAAAAGAGTGCTAGACTGCTACGTGATGTCAGTTCTTCAATACGGCTGTGAATGCTGGACAATATCATCGAAAATGAGGACAAAACTGGAAGCAGCCGAAATGTGGTTCTACAGAAGGATGCTACGGATATCGTGGACTGAGCATACAAGCAACGACGAGGTGTTAGAAAGAATGGCAACAAAAAGGAAATTGATGCTGAGCTTCAGGAAGAGACAATTGAAGACATGCAATGAGGAAGGAGAGCCTTGAGAACCTGACACAAACTGGACAGATAAAAGGAAGGAGAGACAGGAAGGCAGCGGATAACATATTTGCAGGGTCTGATCAGGTGGATGACGGAACGGGGGTTGCCAGGAACAACAGGAGCAAACATACTAAGAGCCACAAGGGATAGGGAGACGTGGAGATCCATGATCGCCTACGTCCTGAAGGGACAGGGCACATAGAAGAAGAAGAAGGATAAAGAAGAAAAAGAAATAAATAATAATTGTTTTTTTTTTTTAATTTTTTCCTTTTTCTTCTCTTTTTATTTTATATATTATTCGTTAAAAATTTGAACTAAGTATAAGTTCGAATATTCTCTCTTTGTAACTGGGAATTTCTTAGTCAGTATCCACGAAAATATCATCATTAAATGCTCTGACCTCAATCAATTAAGATTATGTTAATAAACACATTATCAGATCCGAGTACTCACATATATACATATATATATATATATATATATATATCCATTCAACTAAATGTTTAAACAAAGGTAGACAGATATTGGAAATAACGAAGAGAAATATTTAGAAAATATTAACAAATTAAAACAAAAAAATTACATTCAAAGTTTAAGGATTCTCACAATTCGAGAATGTCAATTTTTTGATTTCAGGAATTCTGAGAAATATGGAGATAAACGCCATAGATTTGGGATTAAAAATCTTCCCTCTCCTAATCATAACTGAACCCATTGCCTAGGACATCGGGTGGGAGAGCGGAAAATCCATGATTTCTACCCTTTTTTACATTTTGTTTTTTTGTGTCAGTAAATTAAACTGGGTAAGCATATCTCGAAAAGACATGAGCACCTCGAGGTTGTATAATGATTAGCAAGCTTGTCTCGCTAGAATCATTACAATTGAGTCGTGAATTCGATCCTCACTAAATGTCCCATACTTTCTGCCTTGTGCCACATCTAATCTACGCTGAGAAAATTACCATATCTCGAAAGAGACATTACTGACTAGGAAGAAGAAATTCTTGCGGTAGTTACCAGTACTTTCTGCGGTTTACTTGTTGCAAACTAATATTATAAAACCGAATTCTTCATGCTTTTAAACCCATAATTTGAGGAGAGAGACAGATTAATGCCTTTCCCAAGTAGGTGAATGTAACGAATTCAACTGGAATTCGAACTTGGCTCTCTGATTTCCCGTGTGGAGCCTATATCCACTGCATCACAAAAAATTCCTAACTTTTTGTCACTGCATTTTCAAATTCCCTAATGATGTTCTTTTAGTGGAAACTGAGAGGAGATTATGAAAATATAAAAATAAAAAAATTAAAAATATACGACAGAACATGATTCAGATAAATATAATTCCAAGCAAGTGATTTAAAGAAAGTGTACCACAAATACCTAAAATAAAATATAGAAATTTTAGTTTAAGTTTACCAGTATCAAATCAGATCATAAAAGTTTTACAGTATCCTAATGTTCAGTATTTTTATTCACATAGTCAGTTAAGTGCCACACGTGATACACGATTGGGCGATCATGCCTCGAAAGACACATAACTGAATGGGCAGAATATTATCCAGCAGTAGGTTGCCATTGCTTTCTGTGGTAGATTGGTTGCCACCCAAGGCTATGAAACCCAATCTGTCCTGTTATTTAACCCATAACTGGAGGGAAGAAACGGATTAGTATCTTTCCCAAAGGTATCTGCGCGTAAGTGAATGCAATGAATTCAACTGGAATTCGAACTCGGCTCTCCGAATTGTCGTTCCGATCTGATATCCACTGCATCACAAACCAGTAATGGACCCAAATTTGCTCTTTCCCAGCGACTTTAGTTAATGCAATTTCTCGCGCCTTCAAAATGAACTAACAATTTCCTCTCTCAAATCATACGTCAGCACGCAAATTCTTCAAACTTTCCTATTTTCTTGACAGCAATGCATTTTTTTAAAATAAACCCCCATTAATAAATGACTGACTTCTTTTATAAAAGAAAATACTTACATTGGTGAAGATAGACGCATATGTCTTTGCGCACAAAACACTCTATTTTCTCGCAAGATACATTTGCATATCATGAATAGTGAATCGTTTTTTGTGCGTGAATTAATTCCGTGAACATTGAGCCCGACATATAAACCTTTACGTGTATTCGAATTTATATTCTTCTTTCAGAGTGGCAAAGTCAATCACTGTTATTTTGTTATCATCAAATTGTATGCAAACAACTAGAAGTTTTAATCAAAGTAGTAGACTCTTACATCCACAATAACTTAATGTACACTCCAAAGTGATATATCCACTGACCAATGGTGGTTGAGAAAGTCTTGAGTTGAATAAGAAATGTTACGTATAAAAGATGCTGATACCGTATTTTTATTAATCATCTTTATGAGAATGTTAAAGAATTCTATCCAAACTTTTCATCTGTATGAACATATAAACAAATATGATAAGATACAAAATAATATTTAAATAGTGAACATTTTTACAGCAGAAATGTTCTTTTAATGTTTAATGATATATTTTCTACGAACAAAAAACAGAATCTCTCAATAAATAGAAAAATTTTCTTTACGGGATCAGCTTGTAATTTTTAGGTTTAAATATGAAATACACTGATGCAAATACGCAAATTAGTCTTTCGTTATAAGATTTTAAAGGTTAAAGATAATTTGATGCTGAACATAAATTAAAATTAGAATTGGCTTCATCACGGTTGCTCCCAACAGAAGACCAACGTGAATTCAGCAAGAGAGATGCCACTATAAAATTAAAATTTCCATTTAAAAAAAAAATCAAGCAAGTACCTGGAAAGTGTTCTTACAGAAGACGGACAGTGCGACACAGATCCGAAACCGAATTATCATGGCGAAGGACGCGTTCCAGAAGCTGAGAAAAGCATTGATAGACAGAAAAAGTTCGCTAGAACCAAAGAAAAGAGCACTGCGATATCAGTTCTTCAATATGGCAGTGAATGCTGGTCAGTATCAACAAAGATGAAGGAAAAACTTGAAGCAACTGAAATGTGACTTTAAACAGAAGGATGATGCGGATATCATGGATCGTGCAATGAACAATGATGAGTTTTTCTGTAGAAAAAAACCAACAGAGATTACAGGAAATTATGATCACTATAAAAAGTCAGTGTTGTCTAAACGTTGATGCAAGTATTAAATATGAGAGAATATATTTAAAAAAGGATATACAAGGACAGACAATGAAAGATGACAAAGTGTCTGGATAGAAAACTCAAAATAATTTAAATTGAAAAGGAATATGTACAGCAAAAAAGAAAAGAAAAACTAAGACAGAAGAGTTAGAAATAAATAGAAGAAATGATAATTCAAATAAATAAAACTAAGGAAAATTATGTATTAAAATTTATAAGAACAGGGACTTCATACATTCATATATATATATATATTTATTTATTAAAAATAGTCTGCTTTTTCCCTACATTCACTTCCGTTTTTTAACCACACACAAGCAAATATATTCATTTTCCCTTAATAATTTGTTTGTGCCGATGAGACGCGTGTTAAATTTACTGGTCGAAATGTACATTTGATTTAATAGAATTTTAATATTACATATATATATATATATATATATAGTAGCCACTCTGGCCTGTACGCATCGCTCATTCAGTGAAATGAATTAGATCGCTCTATCTATTGGGCGCGTATAATGATATGCGCTAAAAAGTCTGCCTACTTCCACCGAACGCCCATAGACCAGGGTAGAGTGCCTACTGACGCCATTTCGGTCTGGTTTCAATCCTGGGTGAAAAAGCAATCGGAGTCTAACCGTACTGATGGGCTGTGATACGGTGAAACAGATCTGTCTGCGGATGACAATATATATATATGTATATATATATATATGTGTGTGTGTGTGTTAGATTAAAGATTTTGCAAACAATATTTGCTTATTTTTAATAAAATCTGTTTATACTCACGGATAATCTTTCGCGTATTACAATCAAAAGATGTTAGAAATGAGCTGTAACGTTGGCAGATGTTATTTTCATTCATTTCTTAACGTACCCAAGTACTTTCAGCCCCTTTTCGAGGTAATCTTTAGGGGTGTGAGGTATGGCAACAAATGCAACCGGAAAACTGTGTTGCTAAAAAATGGTGTACATTTTTCCTGCTTCAAATATAACGATTGACAACTTTATTTAATCTGACAAGTTTAAAAGAAAATTTGCTACCTAAATACACAAATTTTAAAATATACATTATTTAATTTATATATATATATATATATATACAATGACAGGCTACTCTCATTTTCTGATGTCTCACGTCTGCTAAAGCGTCTACTATATCTCTTTTGTAGACACCTGTTCATATATACATTTCTTTCATCGGTCCTTACACAATACACGAACACCCATATATATATATATATATATATATACATCGACCAATATATATATATATATTGGTCGGTATAAATAAATATCCATGTATTTATGTGTGTCAAACATTGTGTATGTTTATCATCTGAAAGTATTCAATATTTGATCCATCCATCATGCCTCTTCCTTGACGTCATGAATATATATATATATATATATATATATATATATATATATATATAATGAGGGGTTACTCTCGTTTTCTGAAGTCGCACGTCTGCTAAAGCGTCTGACTTATCTCTTTTACAGACACCTGTTCATATACATTTCTTTCATCGGCCCTTACATGGTTGTGTATGTTTATCGTCTGAAATTTACGCCAAGTACTCAATATTTGATCCATCCAATATGCCTCTGGCTTAACGTCATGGATATTCGATTCTGTTTAAGAAAAACAATCATATTAAAAAAAAACAATTATTATTTTAAAATTCAGGAATGTAGCATCATCCTCAATTATTGGGCAAATATATAGAATATCAGCGTGGAATTTATTCAACGATATTGTAAAAAAGAATGTTATTTTACAATCTAGGAAAAAGAGTACATCTATATTTCATTACTGAAGTCAGATTTAAACAGTTAATATGATAAATGGCAAAGAGAAGAACACTTTTTAGGCAACCCTCACTGGACATAATGTAGAAGGCGCTAAAGAATGGAAAATAGATTGGCATTTATTCAATGGTTCGGCGTGATGTACAATTCAATTAACATGAAGAGTGCATAAGATTTCTGCTAAATTATATTTCTTTGTTTTGTAAATGTGTTTGGAGGAATTAAATTTGTGTAAATACATACATATACACCTTCAAGCAAAGGTATGAAGGTATTAGGAATAAAAGAAAATATATAAAAATGTTATTAAATTCAATCAAAGCTTACATTCGAAAGTCAGTGTATTCATACGTTGAAATGACTGGCATGTTCATATTTCAGGAGGTTGGATGAAATTTAAAAAATGGGAGAAATATGAAGATAGAAGCCGTAGATTTGGGATTAATAATTATCTCTCTGGATGTGCGTTGTGGTACAGTGGATATCGGCTCGGAACAAGAAACCGGGGAGCCTAGTTCGAATTCCAGTTGAATCCATTGTATTCACTTACGCGCAAATACCCTTGGGAAAAGTATTAGTCTGTCTCTTCCTTCCAATTATGGGTCAAATAGCAGGACAGATTGGGTTCTATAACCTTGGTCGGCAACCAGTCTACCGCAGAATGCAATGGCAATCTACTGCGGGATAATCTTCTTCTCAGTCAGTCATGTCTCTTTCGAGACATGATCGCCCAAGCGTGTATCACGTATGGCACTTAACTGATTGAAAAGTTGAATGAATGTTAACGGGCAAAGTAAAATCCACGCCCTGTCTCGTATTAAATTTCGCAAATGGCTTAACCTACAAAAACGGGGGTAAAAATGGAGCTTGTCTAAAAAAAAAAGTGCTCTATTTTAGACGAGATCCATCTTTACCACCGTTTTTGTATGTTAAACTTTTTGCTGTTCTCCTATGTCTTGCATTTATCATTTTTAATAAATCCGACGAATACCTTTTTAAAAAGTGTTGGCCGAAAGGATATAAGAATGTCCATTTTGTTCAAAGCAATATATATATATATATATATATACTCTGTTTTCTTTTTAGAAAAACTTTAAACACCGGTCATATTTCCGTAATAAATTCATTTCAGTCAATAATTGTTGTTGCCAACAATCACCGACTTCATCAGACGGAAGGCCCTATTCGACTTGTTTCATGTCGTATTACTACGGAATGAAAGTTCAGTCAAGGCCAGGCGGAGGGGGAGGCAACATAGGATAGCCCACTATAATAAGTATTTCCGTTTCCATTTGTCGGGATATAGTGGGAGGAGAAGTTTAATACAAACAAAACAACACGTGACTAATGTCACCAGCAAATTTATACATCAATTCATAATTCAAATTTCTAAGCCAAAATTTTATTTTTATTTTTATTTTCCTAGCTCTGTGATAAGTTAAATTAGATTAAGTTAAGGCTATTATTTCTTTTCTTTACTCAATTGTTGATAAGATAATTCCATTCTATTTGTTGCAAGACTATATTATATCCATGTTATATCTAAATTCCTTGAACTTCCATTCCGATAGGTGTCGTTGGTTACCAGCAGTCCTGTCTTATTTCCTACTACCACTCCTGCTAACTTTCCTGTTTTATTAATATTTATTTACTCCCCCGTTCTTCCCATCTTATCCCACTAGTATGCTAATTTTCGCACCTCCTTTTATCTGTCTTCACTAGAGACCATTTTTCAGACTTGGTGTCTACTTCTATCCACTCCCTTCCACTTTCGATTTTCTTTCCTTCGCCCATTTAGGTAGTTTCAACCTCTCCTTCTAAACCTACATATTCTCAATCTTTCTTTATTTAATTTTTCTTATTTGGTTTCCGTATATCCATTCCTATTGATTAGATAGAGGGTCATTCCTCAGTTCGTTGTTTCAATCAGCTTCGTTGGTTCCGTCAGTTATCTGTGCTATCCGTTTCTTATTACTGTTTCAGTATCCAACTATGTTATGTTATTGAGGCTTCCCCTTCTTTGTATGCACTAAATCCATCTGGTTCAAGTAAACCGGATCAATTAACTTAGGTTTTATCCTCCCTTACGTTAGATCCTACTAAATTCTCAGGTTGTCCCATTTGTGTTAGTTCGCAGTTAAACTTGTTTGACGATATTGTTTAAATTCAGTACCCATCCTAGTGATATTTCACCTACTAATCTCGCTAGTAATTCGTCCCCCATATTACAAGGATGCCTCTTTGCCACTAATGATAATAATCATAATAATAATAATATTATTTTTCCTACTAATGATAATAATCTTCATAATAATATTAATATTAATCTTCATAATAATATTATTATTAATATTAATATTAATTTTCATAATAATATTAATAACAATCTTCATAATAATAATACTAATAACAGCATCAGTCCCCGTTTTCCACTTATGGCAATAACCTAATTCTGGTGACACTCATGTTAGAGCCTTTCTATGATCTTTCCTTTCTTACTTCTTTTTTATCACCATTACCTCTCCATGATAGTAGTAGGCTAAAATTTTGTGTTCTTTCCCAGTTTAGATATTGTCTCGGTTTCCCTTATTGTAACTCCAATGGCTGAATTGAGTAGTTCCAGCTATCTTATCTTATCTTACTTCACATCTAAAGGTAATTTTATTAGTTTTGCAATTTATACTATCTGGGCGTCAATCCTAGTCCATCCAATTTTTGCTAAATTGATATTAATAAGTCAATCCTTGCCATCTAATAGATCCTAATTTAAATTTAAATAAAATTTATAACCCTACAAGTGAATCATCAAAATTTAAGAGAAATACGTGTATTAAGAATATAGGCTAGAAAGTAAATTAAATTTTATATAATATAAATTTATAAAATATAAGCTAATGTTAATATATTAAAATATTATTAGAAGATAATTTATAAGGTAACTCTAAATTTAATTTACGAAATATTACATAAAATATATTTCTCTAAAAAATATATTTCTATAAAATTAAATTAAATTAAATTAACTTAATTAAATTTAAGATTAATTCAATTAAATTTTTTTGGAAAGTTTTTTCCTTTAGATATAACTTTCTAAATTTTAAAAGTAATTTATAATCGACAATTATAATACCATATTAATGAATAACATTAATAGAATTAAAATTTAGATAATGAAGAATCCAAATTTAAATCAATAAAATAAAACAAAATAAAACTAAATAAAATAAAATAAAATAAAATAAATTCACCCACATAATTTAAGTAATATAAATTAAATCAAATAAAATCAAATAAAATCAAATAAAATAAAATCAAATAAAATCAGATAAAATCAAATAAAATCAAATAAAATAAAATAAAATAAAATAAATAAAATAAATTAAAATAGAAATACAAATAAAATTAAAATAAAATTAAAATAAATCCAATCAAAATTCACTCCCGTCCTAGGGTCTAGGTACCAATTTTGGCCCTTGCATGACCTCATAACAGTTATAATGTTTCTAATTTTAGTCCGGGTGCCCTTCTGACTTTCCGGAGTCCTGATGGGCAATTTAGGGGGTTTGTATTTCCCTGGTGTTTCTGTGGTCATGTGGTAGTAAGTCCATTTTTTCTTTTTTCGTATTATGGTAGTTTGTACCGGTTTCTGTGCCTGCACTTGTATATTAATTCGCATCTCTGGTTCAAGAGTTGACCTTTGTCTGCGTGTCCTATTATTTGGATCTTCTCCTCTAGGCATAAGTTGCATCTATTTCTGAAACTAGGTGTAGCGAATGCTCTCTTGATAATTTCCCATCTTATTTGTGGGGTCATTCCTTTCTCCTTCAGTGCCCAAAATCGTTTCGATAAGGCGGTTTGGTTTCTTAGGGAAGGGTTGCTGAAGGAATGCCTGTGGCAATATAGGCGTTGCTTCCATTTTCCGGCTGATATACCTATATATATTTTTTTCCTCTTTTTTATTCTCTTCAGGGAATATCGTTGCTTTATATACTACATTTCCTATGTTACATTTCCCGTTTACTGGGCATCTTTCTTTTATTCTACAGTTGCATGGGGTTGTCGGAGGTAGTTTGTTTTCGTTAAGTTTCCTTAATGTTTTTTCGTTATGTGACTTAATTATTTTTCCTACATTATTTGTACAGGAGTAACTTAGTTTTACAGTCATCCTGTTGAAAATCTTACTTAGTGGGTTGCTGGGTATAAAGTGTTTATCTAATAATTTTATGAAGTGTTTTCCTAGGTTTATTTTTAGGAGCTTGCAAAAGGGGGGGTTGAACCAGATTATTCTTCTTTTTCTAGGTTTGTTTCTATTATACTTTTTCCCTTTGTTTCCGTTCGAGTTATTTGTTTTTGGGTTATTTCCTTCTATGTCTCTATCTGCCTCATTATTATTGTTGTTTACATTTCTCATATTACTATTGTTGGTTGTTACTTTTTCCACTTTTCTAATTCTGTCTGCTATGCTTTTCTCGTTTGTTATATTCCTATTCTTATACTCAAGTTTATGTTTGAAGCCGCTTCTTTCTAGTGCTTCATTGTAAATCTTACAATTTTCTTTGAATATTTTTTCATTGGAAGATAATTTGCTAATTCTAGTGTTAACAGCCTTCGGGATTTGATTAACTATCGACTTTGGGTGGTTTGAACTTACGTTAATGTATGTGGGTGCTTGATTATTCTTGTTGAAAGGTTTATGGGTGTTGTTCGTTAGGTTAAGTGTTACATCTAGATAGTTCACTATTTTTAAGTTCGCAGAGATATCTATCTTTAATCCTAGGGAGTTCATTGCTTTGATTATTAATTTCTGTATCTTAGATGCCAGTGGGCCATTGCTATTAGGTATTGTAATCAGCCCATCATCCCGATATAATCCTATCTGCGTTGGTTTAATTATCTTAACTAGTGAGTTAATTATGTAGATCCCTATTAAGTCTGCTATTTGTGCTGAATCATAACCTCCCATCGGGACGTCAAAGTTATCTACCCCACTTTTTATCCAAGTTGTGTCTTTATCCTTTAGTATGGATTTTCTACACGCTATAATGATGTCTATCTGTTCCTGTGTTATTTCGATATGTTCTTTTGCGAATCTTATACTCTCCATCAAAAGGCTCCTGTTGATGGAGGGATAGAACTCGATGATGTCGAACTGGATGAAAGTGGCCTTATTCTTATCCTTAATATCTCTGAACCATTCGATTGTGTTAGTGGAGTTCTCCCAGAGGTTGTATTGGAATTTCCTTTGTAGTTGGATGGTGATGTTTCTTACTATATTTCCAGATATGATTCCGAGTTCCGTTTTTGATGGGTTTATTAGTCTAGTTTGCAGATTATTGGGGAAGTTGGCCTTGTGGTCTTTTAGGAGGATGTATGCATTTTTTATTGTTATTTTTCCTATCCTGTCCTTAATATTATATTTTTCCGCGAATTTCGCTGTGTCTGCGTTGATTTGTTGAATTGTGTTTTGTTTATCATGTTTGTAGTTGTTTCCAATTTTCTTTGTGAGGAGTTCCTGGTAGTTTTCGGGGTTAAGCAAGTAGAAGTTTTCCGATTTATCTGCCTTCACCCATATTTTCTTAGAGTTTCTAATCTTTTTAATATCTTTACTTAGCCTCTCTTGGAAGGGATTATTGTCTTTTTTGAATTTAATTTTCTTAATTAGGTCTAGTAATTCTGCCTCAAATGGGTCTAACCATCTGTTGCTGGGAGGGGTTTTCTGTGTTCTAATGTTTCGGGTTACTGTCCTCTTTTCCTCATTTTCATTCCTGTTAGTATGTGCGAGGAAGAAGTAGGATTTCCATCTTAATCTTTTTATAAATTCTATTATTTTTTCTGTGAGAGCTAGGGTGAACGTGTGTAAGGGGGGGTACGGAATATTCTTCAGTGAGTACTTCAGTGTTGTCCTATTCATCTCCGCCATGGTAGTCCGGTCTTGTTGAATTTCCAAGAAGTAATCCTGAGAGAGCTCAACTTTTTTCCAAAGGAGCAGGCTGTTTTCCTTTCAGTGTTTGTGTGGTAGGAATTCCTTCCTTCTGGCTTTCCACTTTATCCGATATTGGGTGTCGGATTTTTTAGTGTATGTCACCAGTCGAGAGCTCAATGTAATGATCTTAGTTGATTAAATTACAGAGCAATATTTTCTGTTTTCTTTTTAGAAAAACTTTAAACACCGGTCATATTTCCGTAATAAATTTATTTCAGTCAATATATATATATATATATAACCGTAAGTACGCCACGGTTTTTATTATAATAAGGAGGATTATTCTATTTGCCTGTTTGGAATTGAGTTGTTGGACGAGTGATTGCTGAAAGCATTGTTATATTTCTGCGAAAGTTTGCTGTTTGCATTTACCTTTAATTTATATTTTTTTCTAGTTTTTGACACATTTAGAAAAATTTTTTTTCAGTATTTTATTTTGTTATTTTATTTTTCTACTTTTGAACTTTTGTTCTTGCATTTTTTTTTGTTTGCTTGTAACCAATCTATTTTAAAGCTAGTTTTATATTTTTCTTTTCCGTTCGAAGCTTTTTTAAAAAAAAAATAACTGATTTTGGTTTTATACGTGTTTCGTCTCCTCCTTTTTTTATTTCTATCGTTTATTTTGTTATGCTAAATCTTTTTTTTTGGGGGGGGGGCAATTATTTTGCTGTGGCGGGGCCCTGACCTCCATGGCAGATTCACTAAAGCCAGATTAGGTAGAACCTGGCACCTCTAAAATGGCTTGACCCGAGAAAAGTAGTATAATGACGCGCGCTAATATGCATAACTGAAAGAGAAGTGTGGTAAGTTGTCAACGGTTATGAGTTTTAGGACTCCGGGCTTCGGGCTGGGAGGTCATATGACTAATTAAGAGAGAATAAGACCAATTTAAACCGGTTTTGAACTTATTCACCGCAGTAGATAGGTAATGTTTTGACCATGACCTGGGCGTACGCGCTCATGTTTCACACATTAAAAAAGACCTTGTGTCATATCTCTCTCAAGTGGGAAGCAAAGTAAATATCAACGGTTATGGATTTTTGACGATACCAGAGATATTAAACGCGGTAACAACGACCACTATTTTCCTGCTGATTACTAACGTAAGAACACGGAAATTAATTGGGTTCAACAGGAACACGGTGACACAATCCCCCATGCTTCTGATAATTGGATCTAAATGCTGGCCAAACTGTCACATGTGAAAAATCCTGCTGGCGAGAAACATTTTAGCAACCAAAAGCTCGAAAGCGAGTTTGAAGAAAACACGTGTCATTATCAAGGTGATAACCGCATATATAATCAAGGAGCGATTGGTGTCATCCCTTACCAATTACGGTCAAGTCGTGAATGTCTCTCAATAATTAGTAAAGCGGGCATTGTCACCTGGGATTTGTTCTTTTTCTTTTTTAATCATATCGCCACTGATGCGCAGGGGGCTACGTAAGAGTAAAAAGATTGGAAAAGAGAAAGCCGGAAACCACAGCCCTTGTTCCCTAACAAGGGATGAGCCTCTTCACCTGTTCAATAGACGTGGGTGCAGTGAGAACCGCGCGATAGTCTATCTACTCTAATTGAAAAAGAAAAAAGAAAAGAGTAAAAAGACTGGAAAAGAGAAAGCCAGAAACCACATCCTAAACAGGGAACAAGAGATGAGCCTCCTCACCTGTTCAATAGACGTGGGTCGAGTGTGAACAGGGCGATAGCTTAGTCTATCTACTCCAATTGAAAAAAAAGAAGGAAAGAGTGAAGAGATTGGAAAAAAGAAAGCCAGAAACCACATCCTAAACAGAGAACAAGGGATGAGCCTCTTCACCTGTTCAATAAACATCTGGTGACAATGTCCCGCAAAGATTTTCTTGACATCCCCAACATGCTGACTTGCCGGGTTAAAAGAACACTTGTCGTCATGGAAGGACGTAAACTCTATTGCTGATCATGTGGCGGGTCGGTGCACATATTGAAGTTGTACTCTGGGAAAAACTTAACAACTCAACCACGGCTAACAGAAGTAGTGGAGAAGCCCAGCAAGGCCGCGATGGGCACAGTGATCGGAAGAAGGTTGTTAGGAGAAGACAATAGGCAGCAACCCTTCTTTCTCAACAGGATGATCCACAGTGAAATGTGTAGCGGCCGGAGTAAGGTCAGTAGCGAATGGAACAGCAAGGGCAGAATCAAAATTGGCACGGAATGATCACTATCAACAGCAGCGTTCGCTAAATGGTAGCAAAATGCAGCACCGGCAGGAAAATCAGCAACCAATATATGATGAAATGAAGGCAATGCCCTCACCTCGATCATCCTTTTTACAAAGGGGCAAGGAAATGGATGAACCAATAAGAAAATAAGGTCAGGAAAAACAGGGCGGAAAGAATGATGAGTCAAGCCAAGTCTCAATTCATTCTTGCTTTGTTTGAGCGAAAAGATCAAGTCAATAAACCAAGAAGCCTCCCCGTTTCTCCTGGTAAAAGACCGTCATCTCACTCCCCTTCCCTGATCCCTCCCAATCCCCACCATAAAAAACACATTTCTCCAAAGAAAGAGGATATTTACATTATTGATAGGTAAGTGCTCGAGATGGATCTTTCATAACCGTCGTTAGAAAGAAAGACTGGCAGTTAATTGACACAGCAAAAGAATATTTTCAGAAAGACCGGATGGCACAATAGGTTCTGGGGATCTTCTGAAACTTATTTATCATTGCTCTGGAAGGGACCCAGTATTACTCCCTCCATCATTTTAAAGGGCCTTGAAACTAACATTCCCCACGGACGTTGTCGGCATTTTCCCTGACAGACGAACTACGTCCGAGCTTGATGTATGTAGTATAGGACAATCTGTTAAGGTCCCGTCTGATACTTATTTCTGTTTAGTTTCTTCCCAGGGTGACTCTGAGAAATGTCTATCAGGTTGGCATGGTCGAATGCGAAAGACTTTAATGGATCGGGGTAAGGCAGCCGGCCTGCTTCGTGAACTTTTGCCTTCGAGGTGGATTTGGCTGCGATCGAGGGGACGCACTTTGTTTGCGAGGTTGATGTGTACTCTCTAGCGACGTTGTAGTCTATTCAGTTTTACAGAAACCAACTGACCATGGGCGTTTCCTTGCTGGTTAAACTTATGTAAAAGATGCGCTGGTAGGGGTGGGCGGTTGATCGTTGCTGATATTGTATGGGATCAGTAGTTCGTTTCGGATACTTGCGGTTTATGCATCATACGACCGGGAGGAGATTGTCTCGTTTTTTCTTCAGCTGGTGGATTCATCGTGTTTAGTTTTAATGACGTACTGGAATGCTATGCTGAACCTCAAGAAACACAGGAGACGGGGAGCTAGAGGGCGTTTGGTTCATAGTAGCTTGGTTGATCTGATCGGCGAATTTAACTTCGTCGATAGATACCGGGTCGATCACCTAATGACTACACATTGAAATTTCATTTTGTCCTTACAAGACAGGAAAAACTTTTAAAAACCAGTAATTTGATAAATAAAGTGTGAATTACTGGGGATGGATATCGAGAATAAATAGTGGTAGACGCTTAAGGATAATGTGACGTACAATAAATACCCACCCTCTTCCCATATCCCACACAAACTTGCAACATATACGCACCCACATCTAATATCATACATAAGTCATATGGGTCATAGTAGCTTAATTGATCTGATAGGGCAAATTTAGCTTCGTCGATAGATACCGAATCGATCACCCAAAAATGGAAATGTGTACATGAGACGAAAAGTTTCCGTCTACCCAGGTATCCAGATACCTGGATAGAATGTTAGTGAGAAGGGTCGATCTTTATTTGTTAGACTGACCCACGTTCCGATGGTTAGGCTATTTGGACCACAAAATCATCTGTACCCAGATGGCGTAAGACGGTAGGGCTAGAATGACTGCACACTGAAATTTCAGTCTATTCTTATAAGATAGGAAAATCTTCTAGCAAACACTAATTAGATTAGTAAAGTGGGAATTAGTGGGAGTGGTTATCGAGAATCAGTAATGGAAGCAGCTTAATGATAGTATTAGGCCTTTTTCTACAAAATATAGCCAACATGCTCTTGATGAGGCTAAGAATGGCAAAGACAAACAAAGATAATCTGGCCCGGTGAATGTTAGTGAGATTCCCTAAAGATTGGCATAGCAAAACGGACCTAGAGCACGTGGCCAGCAAGCACTACCAGAACCACGTAGTTAGGCATAGGTTATGCAAGATGTTTAACGATGGTGTGAAAATAAGCGCTGAACGGTGCAAGAAGAAATCTGTTGAGGTTTCGATCGTTATATTCTAGTAGTGTTGATGATCTTTTCTAAGCGTTCTGTTGACGGTGTCTCACATCTTTGTCCCGATTTTGACTGTCGTGTTTAAGAACTGGTTCCGACTAGATTTCAAAGGGGAATGATCATGCTGTTGAAAAAGGGCAAAGATGGTGGAGATACTTAGATGATTACAAGCCCATAATTCTGCTAATTACATAGTTAAGGGTTTTGGTCAAGATGCCGACTGAGCGTTTGCATATATCCTTAACATCCCTAGCGTTACATAGACAAAGTTCTCCTTAGTATGTGGGCTGTACTTAACAAAACAACCGTTTGCATATCTCTTAAACTGGGGTTTCCAGGGATTCTTTCAATGTGTTTTTTGTTCAATTTTATATCATTCCAAGAGCACCCACTATCAATGGTCGGATACTTGTTTTAAATTTCCACATCTTTTCTATTTCAATTTCCAGGTCTTTATATTTTTACAGTTTTTCGAATTCCTTTGTTGCTATGTTACAATCTGCTGGACAAGCCATATCAATTATTAAGCAAGTTTTTCTTTCTGGTTTTTAACAATAATAACCGGCCTATTTGCTTCAGTTTTTCTGTTTGTATAGATGGTGTAAACCCATAGAATTGTGATATCTTCTATTTCTATAACTGGTGCTGGGTGATGTTCATACTAGTGTTTGCTTACATATTTTCCATAGTGTTTGCACATCGTGCAATGTAAATATTGTCCCACTCTATCGTTCCAAATTTATATTCATTTGTGGCAAGTACAGAACATCCTGATGTAGATGGTCTTTTTTTTCGTATTTATCACAGAACCTGCAATTTGGAGCCACATTATTATGTATAATATTTGCCTGAAAGTTCTTAGTGAAAAGACTTTGGTTTTGCGCTGCAAGAATAAAGCCTTCAGTTTCAGACTTTAATTCTGATGCACGTAACCATCGATGAGTATTAACTTTATCAACATTGGGTTTATTAGCACGTTCTGGATATTGACCATGCAGACGTTTGTCTTGCCAGCGTCAGTTCATCTGTTTAAGAACTTTGGCTTTCTTTTTCATTTGTTTTGCCACAATCGTTAGTTCTTGGATTCTTTTTTGCTTTTCTACAGAATCTACTAAATGTAAATCATGTTAGTATTTCCTGCCTTCTTTGATTATTGAATATATTTCTTTCTGTTTTCATGCTGTTTGATTAAATGTATCATCCAGTTTTTTTGTTTCTATCTATGTTAGGAAGCCAATAATTGCTGTCTTGTATGACAATTCTAGCTGAATAAGACCTCTTTCTCCTTTTTTATGGAGTATGTATAGGCAGTCTACGTCAGTCTTTGAATGATTCATCTTTTGTTTAGAATCTTTCTTGTCTTAAAATCCATTCGTCTGATGACGTTTAGAGTCAAGTTCAAGACGTTGAAGCTATATTGAACCACAAGAATGGCAAGGTTATTAATGGTCATAATTCTGTTCTGAGAATTCAATTTAGTTATGAATATCAGACGTTGCCTTTTATAGCACTATTTACGCTCTATTTCTTTCATTTTTATGGTAGATTTTTTCACTCTTATTTACACCGAGATATATATAAGCTTCTTCTTGCTCTAAGTCTTTTATTGTTACATCAGGGTCTAAGATAATTGAGGACGTTTGTTGTAGCGATCCTGGTAAAACTGTAGCTTCAGCACATTTATACAAATTGAATTTCATTCCAATGTCTTCACTGAAACATTTTGTAGTTGGCAGAAGACCTTCCAGCTCATTGTCATTCTTATCATACAATTTTAAGTCAGCTATGTAAAATAGATGGCTTATTTTCTTTTGGCCTATTTTATAACCACATTCTGTCTTGTTAAATTGACTGGTTAATGCTATTAATGATATGCAAAATAGTAAGGGAGACAAAGAGTCACCTTGAAATATAACTCTTTTGATGTTTATTTCACCAGTCTTATAGATTCCATTCATATAATTGAAGTAAAGGGTTGTTTTCTATATCGACATACATTGTTTGATGAAATTGATGATGACGGGTGATATCTTGTATATATTTAAAGTCTTCAATATCCAGAAATGTGGTACATTATCGAATGTCTTACGATAATCTATCCAGGCAGTACTAGGTTTTTTCTTTGCATTGTAGCAGTTTTCCAGGATCATTCTCTTAAGAAGCAATTGGTCTTTACATCTGTAACAGCCACGCTTGCACTTTTTTGTTCAAGTGGTTATATGTCATTTCTTTCCAAGAAGATATATGTCGGTTTTGTTAAAACAGCTGTTAATAGTTTGTATGTTGTCGGAAGGCATGTAATCGGTCTGTAGTTTTTTAGGTTGTTTGTGTCACTATTCTTGAATTGAAGAAATGCAATTCCTTTGTCCATCCATGCAGGAATTTTAGTGGGATCGTTAACCATTTCTTGAAGTTCTTTGGCTAGTTCTTTATGTGCTGTATTTAAATAATAAAGCCGAAAGTTAGAAATTTTATCTATACCTGGAAAATTCAAATTGTGTGTTTTTTCAGTGTCCCTTTAACATCCTCTTCTATTATTATTATTATTATTATTATTATTATTATTATTATTATTAAGCACACCCGGTACAATAAATTATCACAACATGGTCCCAGAAATGTTCTCTTTCCTTACATTAAAAATGTGATTTCCCCTAATATGATTTGCCTGTTTCCTATTTAACAGTATATGCAAACAATTTTTTAATATTCACTGATACTTTCTGTTAAAGTTATGATATTGTGATGCTTTTTCATGTCCTGATTAATTGCTGTAAATAATACCGGTTTTATATCGCTAACAACCTTTTCTTAATATGACATCAATCATTAAATAAATAAGTCTAGTATATCAGTGCCTCTGTTTTGTCTTCAGATATAAGAACCGTATCAGTTTGCGTAATGTTTAACAATGAAGGCTGCCCAACAACCTCAGGGGATCACTGATTCACAAAGAAAGTTTTCCCGTTACTTCGTTTTGAATGACACATTTTTTGTTTAAGATCATTCACGGTTGTATGCTTTTGAAAAGCATATATTTACTCATCCTTCTAAATTAATTATAAAATAACCGTATAATAATCATTAAAACCATTACATTATAATCATATGTCCAGATTCATTATCTTCCTCTAAACAAGTGTTAGATATTAGAAATTTTAGCTGTAAAAATCATTTTAAGTGTCAAAAAATGTTAATTCGGAATTCACTAGCAAAGAATAAATATTTTTATAATTTAAAATAAATTTCAGCTTTACATAACTGTCGAAGGATTAATAAGTCATAGAATACACATTATTTATTCATTATGCAGCTTGAGGTAACGATCCTGAATTATTAGCTATGCAATATCAATAAAACATTTCCAGTTAACATTAACAAGTTCAACAAAATTTTACAAAATGAGAAATATTATCAAAGAGTTTAATTAAAATTTAGAATTTCAACGAAAACTGTGTTTTGGAATGTCGAATAGCTTTTTTGATATTTAATGACAAACGGAACAAATTTAGTCGAAATGTATTAAATTTGTTATTTCATGATAATAACTTAATTTTCCAATCTGACTTGAATTAATCAGGACAGGTAATCAAGTTTGATTAATAAAAATGCCAAATTTAACCAAATCTGTCTATTCTGTTTGACAAAATTCAAAATATTTGCGAGAAAATGTCCTAGTTCGTCTTGAAAGAAAAAAAAGCAAAATAAAAATAAATAAATAAATGTAACACGTTATGGGTACCGTGTGATATCAAATGTTGGTGGTTATTTTCTTACATGTTGTTTAAAACGTTCCTTTGTGCATTTGAATCATTTAGAAATCTATCAGTAAAGGTTTTATATATACTACTCAACAGGTGTTTACTCGTGCAACCAGACTGGCAACTGGGTCCCACCCATTCACAGTCAGGTTAGCCAAATGCAGACGACAATTCTACTCCTGCAGCTTCTTCTCTCGCACTTCCCGCCTGTGGAACTCGCTCCCGTATTCTTGCTTTCCTGACGGCTACAACCTCCAGAAATTTAAATGCAAAGTCAATACTCATCTACTAACCACGGGACTCTAGCTCTCTTCCCACCCATGTATAATCTTCCCTTTCTCTCCACCTATGTATCTGTCATCGCAGCTGCATTCTCAGCTTTCTATTGCTCCTTTCTAACTAGTTTGTACTCCTCACTCTTTACTAATTAATCTTTTTTACATTTATGTAGCCCCCTGCACATCAGTTTCGTTTCCACCTTGCTCGGGATGAAATGATTAAAAAAAAATACTAGACAGGTTTTGAAACAGGTTTGTTGATTTCATTATAATTAGATCCCTCGCTCCATTTATTCATTGTTGATTACTGGAATTTGAACGTAGATCTATTTCTGTCTTCTCTGTTTTTACGCGACTGTAAATATTTGTAAGAAATCTGCGTTGTTCAGATTGAAAAAAAAAAATAAAATAAAATTGAAAAAGTGTTATGTGGTACTATGTATGACGATAAGTGTTATGTGGTACTATGTACGATGATAAACCGCATCCGGCAACAAGTCTTCAGATCAAATCAGATCAATCACTTCTGTATTGCTCCAGTCCCAGGTACACCATGTTATTTTCACTTGTAAGTTTCTCTGGCATTCTAGATCAGTCAGTTAAATGCCGTACGTGATACACACATGAACGATCATGTCTCTTCCGTTTCTTTCACCAGACAGAAGATTTTCCGTAATTAAGTTGCCATTACATTCTGCGGTAAAATGGTTGCCAACCAAGATTATAAAACCCAACCTGTTCTGCTATTTAACGCATAGTTGGTGGGAGGAGAGACGGATTAATACCTTTTCTATGGGTATTTGCGTGTAAGTGAATGCAACGAAATTAACTGGAATTCGAATTCAGCTCTAGGTTTTCTCGATCAGAGCTAATATCTACTACACCACGTCGTACATCTGTGTAGCGTCTCATTATTCATTCGTTTCAAGATACTTTCTTTAGTTATCTTTAACGAAATGTACAATTTTATGATAGAATTTTTATTCTTATTTTTCATGGCTAAAAATATTTAAGAGAATAAATAATACCAGTTGATGCTCTGAGATCTATTTTTGAGGACAGAATATTCTGGAAAACTCAGCTATGGATTGGTCAAAAACTGGCTATCATCGAAGAGTGTGTCCTATAGTCTCGTTTGACAGACGCGTTTCATGGAGGACATATCTAGAAATGGATAGAAAGGCCACTATCACAGGTCTATTACAAATAATCTGACTTAATGCTCCAATATTGTAATGGTTTTCTAAGCGTCACATAGACGTGGTACAAAGCTGAGAGAAAGGGGTATTCAGTGAGGATCAAATTCACTACATCGTTGTAATAGATTCGAGCAAGACAAGCTTGCTAACCATTACAATACGTTGAGTTTCCCAAAATTTCAACATTATCATAGCAATTTTAGGCCCCCAAAATATCACACAAAAATATCACTGCTAAAAACTCGATGTTGACGTCCACAGACAAAGAAATGTATCAAAAAATGTTAAGCAGGTAATAACCACTAATGGCGGCATAATAAATGCTGCCACACACACACACACACACACACACACACACACACACACACACACACACATATATATATATATATATATATATTATGCACTTACTCCCTGATTCAGCACTCTGAAAAAATGGTAGACTTTGAAAAAACAGTAGGTCCTCTAGCATCTACGCATCGCTCATCAGTAATGAATTAGAGCACTCTGGGCACTGGCTTATGATACATCGTACGCAAAAATGCTGTCTCCGTCAACCGAGCGCCGATAGCTCAAAGATAGAATCCCCGACTGAAGACAATCCAGCCGGGTTTCAATCCTGGATTAAAAGCAATCGGATGTCTAAACGTACTGATGAGCAGTGATACAGCGAAACAGTTCTGTCTGCGGATAACTATATATATATATATATATGAAGGTTTCATTAAAGATGACAGACAAGTTGTGAAGGTTATGTTTTTATGAAAGTTTTCATGGGATCTTATGATCTCTTCCTTTTGAGTACGCAAAGTATATAAAAAGTTTATGTTTTGTTTTTCTGAGCACTTTCGGCTATACCTATAGCCATTTTCGAGGATGAATGTTATTTTATATGTAACAGAATATAAATGTTCTTATGCATAATGTGTAGTACTGGTACGTGTTATGTACTGAACTCAGTAAGCATGTTGTCTGCGTGTTCTTAGTAAATGTTGTAGACAAAATATATATATATAGAGATAGATAGAGTTTAACAGAATTGACATAGATAGATAGATAGATAGATAGATAGATAGATAGATAGATAGATAGATAGATAGATAGAAACAAAGAAAGAATGAAAGAAAAATGAACAGGATTGAGAGATATAGAGAGGAATGAATAGAATGTCATAGATAGATAGATAGATAGATAGATAGATAGATAGTGACGAGAATTACATTTTTTTTAATCGTGTCTCCCCAAGCAAGACATTCCACTGCCACTATAGCGCAGGGTGATACATAGAGGGATTGGGTATAGGAAATGTCAGAAGGAGGGTGATAGACGACTTAAGATGTACATAGGGAGAGAGTTGGTGAGAGTGGGTGTGAGTTAGTGTGTTAGGAGATGTCTATTGACCTTACATTTAAACTCCTGGAGGTTGTAGCCGTCGGGGAAGCAAGCATGCGGTAGGGAATTCCACAGGCCGGAAGTGCGAAGAAAGAAGCTGTTGGAGTAGAAATTGCGGTTACATTTCATCGGTTTCACTGTAAAAGGGTGGGACCTAGTTGCCAATCTAGTATCTCGTGGAAATTCACATCTAAGGGGTACCAGTGATTTAAGTTCGTCAGAACAGAAGCCATGAAAGTATTTATAGAAGAGGCACAGGGATGCCACGTCACGCCGGTAAGAGAGATACTGCAGACGGTAACAATCACATTACAGATTCTTCGCTGTATTTTGTCAAGAAGCCCAGGGGCACCCGACCAGATGTGGCAGCAGTACTCAATACACGGGTGGATGGTGGATTTATATAATGGCAGGATAGATTCAGACGGAAAGAATTTCCGGGCCCTGCACAGAGAGCCGACTTTCATAGCTGCGGATTTAGCAATGGATTCGACGTAGTCATTCCACTTGAGGTCCGCTGAGAATGTCAGGCCAAGCAGGCGTAGTGATTTACTCTCTGGGAGGGAAACCTGTTCCATGCTAATGGGAGGGAGGTGCGGTTGTTTGTGGTGGTTAATTGACAGCAGCTTCGTTTTGGAAGAATTAAATTTTACGAGGCATTTCTTACCCCAATCCACCACGGATTGGAGGTCCTTCTCAAGCTCGGCAGTGAGGTTCGCCTTGTCACCAACACCAGATTTTTGATCGCGGCGAGAGTAAACTGTGATATCATCAGCCTACTTGTGATCATATGGTATCGGGGAGATAATTGATATAGATTAGAAAGAGCGTAGGACCTAGGATAGAGCCTTGGGTTACACCCGCGTTTGTAGGGTAGTTCTGAGAGGCATGTCCGTTTAATACCACCTTCAGTGTGCGGTTAGAGAGGAATGACCGGATTAAGTCCAACAAAAGTCTAGTTATGCCATAGCTTCGCAGTTTCCTTAGAAGGCCTGCATGCCATACTCTGTCGAATGATTTAGAGATATCCAAGGCGAAGGTTTGGGCTTCACCATTCTTGTCGAGAGCCTGGTATATATACTCGGTGATGGTCGTTAGCATATCAGCAGTGGACCTGGTGAAGCGGAAGCCATACTGTTTGTCCGAGAGGAGCCCGTGGGCTGTGAGATGCTTAACGACCTCGGCATTGATAATCGCTTCGAACACTTTGTCGAAGAAAGAAAGAAAGAAATGAACAGGATTGACAGACAGATAGATAGATAGATAGATAGATAGATAGATAGATAATTGTGAGAATTACATAGATAGATAGATAGATAGATAGATAGATAGATAGATAGATAGATATGAACAGACTGAGATAGATAGATAGATAGATAGATAGATAGATAGATAGATAGATAGATAGATAGATAGATAGATAGATATTGTTGAAATAGCTTCGTGCTATCGTCACATCTAAGCCAACACTTTCTTTTCCCGTGTTTCTCACCTGTGGAAATCTTTCCTGTTTACTTGCTTCCTATATAACTAAAATCTCCAAAGATTTCAATGCAGCATAAATTGCCATCTTCTATCGTCTTGAATCCCGTTCATCTTTTGTCCTTTCCTCAATTCTTCCTATCCCCAGGTTTTTTTTCTCTCACTTTCATTTCCCGTAACTTCCTTGCGTACATGTGGCATTCGTCCCTTGGTTTGGGTAAAGTGATTAAATAAATTTAAATACAATGCCAATTACCATTTTTATCCTCTTGAATCCCGTTCATCTCTTGGTCTTTCCTCAATTCTCACTATACTCTGTCTTTTCAATCACTTTCAGGTTTTGTAAACTCTAGTTGTGTATTACATGACTGCATTGCTTGAGGGGTAATGATGAAGAAAAAGAGAAAAAAAACTGTAACTAGAAAGATATGAGCAGAGTGTCATTTTGTCAAGGGCACTGGAACAAGGAACGCAATATTTATACTTAGAGTATTATCAGAAAAGTCATTATAAATGATGAACAAAGTGTACCTGTGTTTTATTGACTAGGCAAAGTCATTCGACAAATTCCGCCACAAACACCCGATAGTGACGCTCAGCAGCTTTGACATATTCGGGAAAGTCATTAAAGAAATCACGAACCTGAATTGGAAAAAGAAACTCTCTGCATATAAACACGAAACGAGTTCAGCAGATATACAAAGATAGAAAGCGGTGTAAGAAGAATTATATGTCTTCTCACCTGACCTAGTCAACCAATACAGCGAGACAATTCTGAGAAATCTGGATGTCTGTGCAGGATTTGTCATTGGAGATCGGAAACTCTACAAGATTAGGTGTTGGTGACAGATACAGAAAAGAAACTACACTAAACTAAATGCGTAGTAATCAGTAAACAGAGGAGCCCAAAATTCCAATTGCAAGTTTATTTTTCTTACTTACCGCATGTGGAATTCCTTTCCGTTTATTTGCTTGCATGATAATTAGAATCTTCAAAAATTCAAATGCAACATGAATCGCCATATTCTATCTTTTTGAACCTGCTCAATTTTTTTCTACAATCAACCCCATAATCATTATTTTCTTTCACTTTCAGTGCGTTTAATCCCACGCGTATAAGGATTAAACGGATTGAAAACTATAAATAGATATATGCAGAATAAGATAGATAGATAGATAGATAGATAGATAGATAGATAGATATACAATGATATATATATAGACGGAAATGTAGATAAATAGATATCTATAGACTGAGATAGATAGATAGATAGATAGATAGATAGATAGATAGATAGATAGATAGATAGATAGGAAGAAATACAATGAAATATATAGACGGAAAAGTAGATAAATATATAGACGGAAAAGTAGATAAATAAATATAGAATGAGATAGATAGATAGATAGATAGATAGATAGATAGATAGGAAGAAATACAATGAGATATAAAGACGGAAATGTAGATAGATAAATAGACAGATAGACAGATAGATAGATACATAGATATTTGTTAAAAAGTATAACCTGTTGACACTTCTTTTCCAACAGATTTTTTCTCACATTTACTGATTGTGGAACTCTCTTTCGTAGACTTGCTTTTTTTATAAACACAATATTCGACGTTTCATCAGGTTCTACCGTTTTTACTATTGATACAGATAAATATAACCCCCACATCTACTGTAATAGAGTTTTTTTTTGTTTTTTTGTTTTTTGTACTTCCGATTATAAATCCCTTTCGCTTGTTTGCTTCCCTCATAACTAGAATATAAAAAAGGTTTAATCTAATGTCAGTCGCCATCTACTATCTTACTGAAACCAGTTCCGCTATCGCCCTTTCCTCATACTTTTATACACTCCGTGTTTTAACACACTTTCACTTTCAGTATACACCATCATATTAGTAAAATTCCCGCCTAAAATCAAATGCAGAAATAACTAGAATATACACATTTTTACAGTTTTTCTTTTATGCACACCCCGTCTCTCTCGAACTTTCTTTCTTTCTTTCTTTCTGTGTTAGTTGCATAATCAATATCCGACAGTAGGTACCCTTAGAAAATGAGTAGAGTAATATTTTATCAATTATTTCTAAATTTACGAAATTATAAATTCATAGATTTAATTTTTCCGTTACTTATTTTTCAGAAATTGACATTGCATCGTTAACGTAGGATAAAATACTTGAAAATATATCTGATGTTATCTGATAAAGCTAAATGCGGCTGGTGGTGTACTGATGCTTCCCGAGAGAGAATTGATAACTAAACGCCAAGAGTCTGGCGAGACTGATTGATTTGCGCTGCAGTTCGATGACGGAAACTGGGTTGACCTTTATAGTAATAGTTCTGACTATAGTCACAGACGGTTTGCTCTGTGGCCTCGGGAGAGACAATGACAATTGGAGGAATATATGATAGACTCTTGGGAAAATGATGGCACCTGGAGGTTGGTGGGGAGAGGACCAAATTTCTGCGACGTTAATGAATTTTAAAATTGATATAACGACAGGCAGAACGGATATGGATTTCAGACTTGCTGACGTCTAGTTACACTCAGGGAATGAACTGGACAGAATAAATGAGCCCTAACTGATAGCATCACCTGCATTTTTCGACAAGTTAACCATACTATCTCTCTTTGCTTGATACAAAATTTTGTGCGTGTTTCCGAATTAATCATGAATATTATATAAATTGGCAGATAATCACGTGCCTATATAGTTATAGTTTAAGGGAAGTCAAAATGTTTTTAAATACCCATCAAATTACTAAAAAAGCAACATTATCTTTTTTCAAATTTGTCTATATTTCTGAGATGAAAGTATTTACATTATTTGCATTATTCGGACTGTTGTACTCATTTTATTGCCATGTTTATAACAAAAAATCATAGAGAAAATCATTAGCGTCACGGATTGCAATATAAGCTCTGGTAAAAAATAAAGTTACTGGAGATATTAGTTTTTAAGTCCCAAAAATCCATACGGGTCACTCAGTGGATGTAGACATTGGTTAGTTCTGATTACTTGGCTCGAAGTGTTGTGAGTTCAATACCAGACTACAGCAGCGGTGATCAAATAACTTCGAGAGTTAAGTTAAAGGAAAATACATGGCTACCTGCAGTGGCATCGCACATGGAATGAAAACGATAAAACCCAGTGATCGAAATAAAGGCTTCGGTATGGAAATCTTATTGGGCCATTATGTTGTAAACATAACAATAAAGATTAGGACAACAATCAGGAACAATGTCAATAATGTTATAGTGGGTTATCTATTGTTTTCCGTTTGTAGTGGGAGTCCGTTCTAGTGAAGGGTTGTTGTATACTGTTGCAGGTTAACGGAATTTGGCCTTGCTGTAGATAGCCCACTATAAGTCAAAAAATGATTATAAAATCAAGAAAAACAAATTGAGTTGAAAAATAACATTTTATATATACACATTTCAATTAATGTTTTTACAAAATTGAAGTAGTATTTGGAGTATAGCTCCAACGGAGGTTAAAATGTTTATAGAATAAAATGCTGAAAGAGAGTTAATGCTTAGGAATTTGGGAGCGTGTAAGTAAGGAACGTCTTTGATGTATTGGCTCCTTAGGTCAGTAAGTAGTTTTTGAGGCAGGGAATAAGGAAAGAGAGGTGAGGGGAGGCGAGCATAGTAGCCGCTTGACTTTCGGTTAAGGAAGATACTAATTACTCTCTTCTCCTCGAGTCGGTCTGCCTGTAGATGCTTTCTGTATCCGCTTTTTATATCTTCTTTTTGTATCACAGCAGATCACTTGGGCTTCACACTTGTATTTGATTCTGGGCTTCCCATTGGCTGATAAATAAAATTCGCGTAGTCTCGTGAACTGGAAATTTAATATTTAATTAATTTTTAGTTTTCAACCGGAACATCTGCGCGGAGACGGTGGCGCACGGACAACTTTTGGTCATTTGCTTTTTGGTCGTGAAAGCGCTAACATCCGGTCCATCGCTTTTGCTCGGTATCGCCGCAATGTAATCTTTTTAGAAATAAAGAAAAATGTGCTGAAGTGAATAGCAATCAATATAACAGTGAATGCAGCACAAGAACACCAAACATGAAGGAATGCTTGAGGTTCTTAAGAAAAATGATGTTAATGACAATGGACGAAGTTTTGAACAGGGATTTCAGTTTATGTAGTAGATTTTATTTGATGCGCTGTAGTCCTTAAAAACAAAACAAAACCAAAAAAAAGACCTGCTGCTGAAGATGGTAAGAAATGCAAGTCAAAAACCAATAGATGCATTCACAAGATGCTCATTAAAAAGCAAGCAATTAACCAGGACAAATAGCCTGTTAGCAATTGTTTAACTTGTTCATTCATGTGCTAACCTCATCAAATATAGACCACAAGTTATCATTTTGCCATTTGTGAGACTAAGTTTCTGAGAGCTTTTGATTCGACAACAGATCACATTTTTAAGGCTACATATAAAGTGAAAGGGGAAAGTGACCTATCAGATCCAGGGTTGGTATTATTTTTTCCTTTAGCCCAAATGCTAAATCTGCTACGTGGTGGTTAAATTAAGAACCTTACAAAAATGCTTGCTGATAGCAGTATTCAACAAAATAACAGCAATAAAATAAGTTGTAACATAAAAGAATTGAACAGGGATATCAGTTTATGTAGTAGATTTTCTTTGATGCTCTGTAGTCCTTAAAAACAAAACAAAACAAAAAAAATATTGTTGTTATTTTGTTGAAATGGACGAAGTCTGTGAGAAATCATGAAAGATTAAATGAAATAGAAACAATCGTCATTTATGCATGAAATAGGAAAGACACCTTTGACATTTCTGCAAAACATAATGAGGAAAGAAAGCTTGCCGAATTTGACGCACACAGGACATTCTTATAGAAAAACTAATAGGAAAAATGACTTTACCCTAACCAAATTACTTTTACAGTATTTACATTATTCGGACTATTGTCCTCACCTTTCTTGCCATTTATACGACGTTGTATTCTCCGGTTTATCTCAGGAATTTCGAATCGAAATCTTTATTACAATCACTGGGGTATATTAACTCCATTCTAATGCTTCTTCTGGAAGTCATGAGTTATCTCTAACCCTGTAAATTACTTGTTCACCACTGCTTTAGCCTGGTATTGAACTCACAACGTTTTGGCTCAAGTTACAGGAACTAACCAGGCACTACATCCACTGGGCCATGTGTCTTTGACGACAAGAACAAATAATTTTTTACGACTTTTAAACCTAATCACCAGTAACCTTTTTTTTTATCAGAATTCATATTGCATCTGAGGAAGGCCTGAGCGTACAACGACCCAACCGTCGTGCAGATAGCAAGAAAGATAAGGACAATAGTCCGAATAATGTAAATAGTGTAAATACTACCTCATCTCAGAAATATAGACAAATAGAATGATCTATTATGAAACGTTGTACAAATGGCAACAAAGATGAGGACAATAATCCGAATAATGTAAATAGTGTAAATACTACCTCATCTCAGAAATATAGACAAATAGAATGATCTATTATTAGACATCGTACAAATGGCAACAAAGATAAGGACAATAGTCCGAATAATGTAAATACTGTAAATACTACCTCATCTCAGAAATATAGACAAATAGAATGATCTATTATTAGACATCGTACAAATGGCAACAAAGATAAGGACAATAGTCCGAATAATGTATATACTGTAAATACTACCTCATCTCAGAAATATAGACAAATAGAATGATCTATTATTAGACATCGTACAAATGGTAACAAAGATAAGGACAATAGTCCGAATAATGTAAATAGTCTAAATACTACTTCATCTCAGAAATATAGACAAATAGAATGATCTATTATTAGACATCGTACAAATGGTAACAAAGATAAGGACAATAGTCCGAATAATGTAAATAGTGTAAATACTACCTCATCTCAGAAATATAGACAAATAGAATGATCTATTATTAGACATCGTACAAATGGCAACAAAGATAAGGACAATAGTCCGAATAATGTAAATAGTCTAAATACTACCTCATCTCAGAAATATAGACAAATAGAATGATCTATTATTAGACATCGTACAAATGGTAACAAAGATAAGGACAATAGTCCGAATAATGTAAATAGTGTAAATACTACCTCATCTCAGAAATATAGACAAATAGAATGATCTATTATTAGTCATCGTACAAATGGCAATAAAGATAGGGACAATAGTCCGAATAATGTAAATACTGTAAATACTACCTCATCTCAGAAATATAAACAAATACAAATTACTTTTGTAAAAAATATGATAAAGAAAATCGAAAAGGGAATAACATAAACATAAACATTGCTTAGATTGGTTGATTAATTCGTTTTTTACGACTCATCAACCTTTTTCAAGTTATTTAATACCGGAAAATATTCTTTAATTTTTAAAAGCTCTTTGATGGGTAAGAAATAATACTGGTTTTAATGATACAAATTAACACACAGCTGGGGAAAGAAGAGGTGGATCCAGGTCTTTTCCAAAGGTAATTGCACGTAAGTAAATAAAACATGAAAACATGGAATTGGAATTCTGTTTCTAGATTAAAAACTCTGATCCTTTATCAGTCACCCCACCTGTACACCTAAGATTTACTATACAAGCGGCTACCAATTTACGTATTAACAGGCTTGACGTTGATTAACTGCGTGTGTAGTGGGAGCGCGTGTTAAATTATTGCGTAAATGTATGGCATAATATCCATACAGTATGAAAGAAATCTAAAGCCTAATAATCGCTCAGTGACACAAGGTTCATTTAGAAGTGAGGGCGCTACACCTATAAGAGACAGAGAGACTAAAAAGCATGGCTCTCTCGACATTTCCACTGTTAGACATATAATAATATTCATAGTTAATTCTACTTTTTCGGGAATGAGAGATTTTACCTTGAGGTGCATGCCACCAACAGACGAAACTTCAAAATAACTATAAATCCCAACAAAAAGCTAAGCACGAGTTTGTTGTGGCTTGGAAACCTTTCATGTAAACAATAATAATTTGTCATTATCGTTTGTCCGTAGTTTATAATATATAATGTAATTTGACATCTTTGAAAATGTCTTATGTAAGCCGAAAGCTTAGATTGATTGTTAAAAGAATTATGTTAATCAATATTGTAATTTTCTTTCTTTATTTAACCATAACGTTATTAAGCTTATCAGAGAATATGATAAAAATTACATAAAATAGACAAAACATGTCTATTTTATTTAATGAATCATGCATTAATGAGAAAATGCTTCCTAAATACAAAGAATTTATATATATAGCGTCCTTGCCGTGAAAGCATGAAATCTGTCTATGTATGCATGTAAAATAGCATCATCTTCTTTTATGTGCTATGTCCTTTCAGGACGTAGGCGATCATAGCCTTCCACGTCTCCCTATCTCTGGTGGCTCTTAGCACGCTTTCTCCTGTAACATCTCGCAGCCCCTGTTCTGTCATCCACCTGCTCAGGTCCTTCAAATAAGTTATTCGCTGCTTTCCTCTGTCTCTTTTCCCCTCTATCTTGGCCTGTTAATATCAGGTGTTCCAAGCCCTCTTTCCTCATTGCATGTCCAGGGGTCTTCCGTTGTCTCTTCCTGATGCTCAATATTCATTTCCTTTCCGTTTCCATTTTTTCCAACACCTCGTCTTTGTCCATGATATCTGCAGCATCCTTCTGTAGAACCTCATTTCAGCTGCTTCAAGGTTTTCCTTCATCTTCGAAGATATTGTCGAACATTCACTTCCATATTGAATAACCGACATCACAAGCAATCCAGTATTCTCTTCTTTGTTTCTAGTGAAAGTTACCTGTGTCTTAATACATTACTCAGCTTTTGGAACGCGTCCTTGGCAATGCCAATTCGCCTTTGAGTCTTTGTGTAGCACTTTCCATCTTCAGTTAGATCACTTCCTAGGTATGTAAATTTTTGTACCTACTTGATTTTAACAATCCCACCTGTATTTGGCACTTTTGGGCTACTTATTGCATATATAACTAAAAATGTATGTGTAAAAAACTATAGAAATAAAGACAAAAGAAACAGCTATCTTAGCCAACGCATTTCGTCCTCTGAGAAAGGTTATTATTTTGCAAGGTTTATTTATAAATAGAAAGGAAAATAATCGTTTTTTCGATTTTCTAAAGTATAGAACACACACGTATATATATTTACGTCTCTGTCCATATGTGCGCTTATTTAAGCATAAAATTACGAAAATGTGTGCTATATCAAAATCCATGGTAAAATTAAATCTAACATCGACTGTCGACAAATATAGACATGCAATTTACTTCCCTAATTGTTCACTTCTTTACACTGAATAATCCACACAGTCGACAATAAACAACAACATTATTTATAGTTATTGTCGCAGCGACATGAAATGGTCGGGTGGTTGCCAGAACCATTTCTGTAATTAATAGTGGACGCTGGGTGTCGCTATTTGTGAACCAAATACATTCCTCTAATATCCGTTAAGACCTTGGACTGCAGATATTTTCTGATTTGATTTCCACAGGAGTTTGTCTCTTGACTAATTTTTTTTCTCTCTTTTATGACTAAAGAAGATGTCTCCTGCATCATGGCTTCTTTCTCACATATTTTCCTTGTCTGTATCTTCAAGTCAGTGTTTTCTTTTTATTCTTTTACAGTAATATTTACTGATGAAAAATTCAACATTGTATGAAAGGCAAATCTCTATCACATTCATAATATCTCTGTTTTCTCTTTTTTTCAGTACACACACACACACACACACACACACACACACACACACACACACACACACACACACATATATATATATATATATATATATAGTGGAAGAAGGAGGAAAAGATATATATATATATCAAAACTTATTTATAAATGAAACTTTGTCTGTGTGTGTGTGTTGGCACCCTTTACCTATAGACTCCGAAACGGCTGAACCGATTTCCTTGAAAATTTACACACTTGTACTATAACTATCTGCGAGTGTTCTTAGCAAGGTTTTGTGTCGAGGTACACCCGATAAATATAGAAAATCGATAATCGAAAAAATCGGGTTATAGAGTGAGTGGTCCGATTTTAATCAATTTTGATACACTCATAGACAAAGATATAAGAAACGATATTCGGATGTTTCAAGGTTGCAGTTCTTACATTAGTGCAGAAGATCGATAATATATATATATATATATAAGGCAAGATACCGGGTTTGATCAAAATCAGTTTTTTAGCCCTTTTATTTTAGTTTTTGCTTTGGGTTTGGCTCTAAGTAGGTATAATTGTAGTTCTTAGCCTCAGCCATGATACCATTTACTCAGAGGACATATTTAGCCTTCAAAATTCAGTTTACGACGAAAAAACCTATTTGATATCGATACCAGGAAACCAACATTTGACTTACATACATCCATTCATCTTCTTTTGTCTGTAAAATCTTGATCTTTTCTCATATATATATATATATATATATATATAATACTGTGCAAAAGTATTCGGACAATAACTATTTTATTTTTACGAGGCATATTGACAGAAAATAAACAATTTAATTAATGTAATTTTATTTCATTTGCTCAACAAATGCTTTAAGAAGAAAAATACTAGTTACAAAATAAATTTAATATTTAGTTTAATATTCTTTTGCTTTGATCACAGCCTTTATTCAGTCAGGCATTGACATCATAAGCTTCTTCAATATATCTAATAGTATTTCCTGCCAAGCAGCTTGTATTTGTTCCAAAGTGTGTCTAGCGAAGTAACATTAGATTCATCAATTTTTATATCCAAAATATCCCATAAATGTACAATAGGATTGAGATCAAGGCATTGTGGGGGCCAATTCACATTCCGAAGCCTTCCTTCCTCTTCCCTTTTAGTTAAATAATTCTTACAAAGGTTTGGCTTTTCACCCTGTATTTGAATTTCAGTGAGATTTTTTAGAAAAATCACCTCTGTCTTAATACTTTTGCACACAACCAGTTGTGTGCAAAAGTGTTAGGACAGGGGTGATTTTAAACTTTATTTTGATGCCTCATAAAAGATAAAATAGTTCTTGTCCTAATACTTTTGCACAGTACTGTATATATATATATATATCCTAGGGGTAGAATTGCCGACTGACGCCGACTCGGTCGGGTTTCAATCCTGGGTTAGGAAGCGATCGGAGTCTAATCGTACTGATGAGCTGTGATACAGCGAAACAGATCTGTCTGCGGGTGACTATAGTATATATATATATATATATATATATATTGTAATTAATTTAACTTTTTTGCGATACAGAAATTCCCATGTTTCCAATGTTTTAACTATGACTCCATGTTAAAGCGATCATTTTCGGAGGAAAAAACTGTTAGTCACTCCGAAAATAATCGCTTAATGATGGAGTCATAGTAAAATATGATTCCAGAACATCGGAAATTCTGTATCTCGAAAATGTTAAATTATATTTCAATAAATGTTACCTCTAGTATTTCATGGAGTACTGTGAATGGGTGTTGTGGTGCAGTAGAAAACGACTTTGCACCAGAAATCGGGGTGCCGAGTTTAAATTCGAGTTAAATTCCTTGCATTCACTTAAGCGCAAATACCCATGAAAAAGGTATTAATCCGTCTCGTTCTTTCAGTTATGGGTTAACTATCAGGACAGATTGGGTTCTATAGCCTTGGTCGTCAACCAGTCTACCACAGAAAATAATTGCGACCTACTGAGAGATAATCTTCTGCCCAGTAAGTCATGTCTCTTTTGAGACCTGATCGCCCAAGTGTGTATCACGTATGGCACTTAACTGACTGACTGTAAAATTAAAAATAAGCTTTAAGTATCAGTAAATTTCTTATTGTCTTTCCTTCATATTATTGAACATATATATATATATATATATATATAGTCATCCGGCAGACAGGTCTGTTTCGCTTTATCACAGCTCATCAGTACGGTTAGACTCCGATTGCTTTTTAACCCAGGATCGAAACCCGACCGAATCGGCGTCAGTCGGCGATTCTACCTCTGGGCTATGGGCGTTCGGTGGAAGAAGGCAGACCTTTTGGCGCATATATTATCATTATACCCGCGCCCAATAGCCAGAGTGCTCTAATTCATTTAGTGAATGAGCAATATTCCGACAAACCGGAAATTTACACAACATACGTTGATGACATTTTTGTTTTAATAAAAATATGGACGTTTCACTTATGAACTCATGGACAATAAAAAATCACATTGCCTGACGGTAATATAGAGCTAAAAGTCAAATGATTTATCACTTATCTGTATAAAAATAAGAACTCTTGTCTTTTTAATTATAATAGTCAAAACACAGACAGTTATAAACTAGCAGTAATAATGAACTTCTTAAATGGACCATATCAAAAATCTTCATCCAAAAGAGATATATTTTGAGCGAACTAAAACACATAAAACAAACACAAGTCAAGAATAATTTTCACAACTACATTATTGATAATCAAAAAGAATTATTCTTACAGAAAAAAAACTACGAACATTAAAAATAACAAGAATCCATCAACGTATTTCATTGCAGCCAAATGCACATTGATTAGAAACAGGAAAAATTTTATGCACGAAAATTATTCAACACCAAAGTTCTACCGTAATATCCTCAAAAACATGTAAAATAATACATTATAGAAAATGGATGACAGCAAACCTTGCGATTTCTAATAATAATAAACCTTTTTAAACATATAAAATAAATGAAACTTTGTATGTGTGCTCGTTACCTATAGACTCCGAAACGGCCGAACCGATGTTCTTGAAAATTTACACAGTTGTACTATAAGCGTCTTATGTAGATTTTGTGTCGAGGTACCCAATAAATATCGAAAATCGATGATCAAAAAAATCGGTTATAGAAGGAGTGGTCCGATTTTAATCAAATTTGATATAAACTCATAGACAAAGACATAAGAAACGATATTCAGAAGTTTCAAGGTTGCAGTTCTTACAATAGTGCAGAAAATCGATGATATATATATATATATATATATATATATATATATATATTATGTTTTAGAACATATACATAATTTCTTCTATAGATGTCCTCTTCCTTACAATCATATGTTTGTTTCAGTGTTTGGATTTAAACATTTCCTCAGGGGAAATAAAGGTTTGGAATCATTCTCTGTTTATATTTGGTTCGTTTTGGGGTTGATCGGAGTTATTGGTAATTAAGTGAATGTCTTGTTTTGATCGTTAGACTTTTGAGGAATTTGGTGTGTAAGTGTGAAATTGCTGATTAATGGTATTATCTGTTGGAATGTATGTTTTATCTTTTTATCGGTTGGGTATATCTTTTGGTTAGGATTTCTAAGTGGGCGTTGTTGAGTGGTCATTTTTATGGTCGGTTATCATTTAATTGGTTGATGTCTGCCGTTAGTGGACCTATTTCATGGATATACTTTGATCCTGTGTCTAGGTTTTCACAGACGTGATAGGGGTGGGGTGTTTTTCTTTCCAATTTAGATTTTTTCGGTAATATATATATATATATATATATATATATATATATATATATACCCCTCTTCTCCTCTTTCTTCATACTTTTTATTTCTCTTCTCTTTCTCCTTCTTTTCCCCTTTCTCTTTTTTTTTCTTTTCTTCTTTTACCTTTAATTCAAGTTTGGAGTATAATCGTATTTAGGCGAAGTCATTTCAAGAAATCTAAATTTGTATTTTTTGGGAAGTAAAATCGAATTAGCGTTTTATCAGTTTTTTGTATAAAGTTGTATGTTTAATCTTAATTTTAAGTTTAGAGGGTCGGTTTTTTCTTTTAATTTCTCATCCTTTTTCTTTTTCACCCCTTTTTTATCTTCTTTTTTCTATAAATTATCGTTTGGAATCTTATTTATTTCTTTTAATTTTTTTTATATATTTTATTTATTTAGATATTTTTGTGGGCATTAGATCTTATGTTAAGTATTAATTTACATCGAGGAAAAAGAAGAAAAGAAAAAAGAGAAAGGGGAAAAGAAGGAGAAGAGAAAGAAAAAGAATGAAGAAAGAGGAGAAGAGGGGTATATACATATATATATATTGTGTGTATTTTGGCAGCATTTTTTCATTAATGCAGGTTTCATTGAATAATATAGACAAGTTTTGTCTATTAATTTTGTGTAGGATCCGTTCATACCGTCTGATATACTTGATGGTGATGTCGTTAAAAGACAACAAAAAATCACAGTATTTGTTGAATTTTTTATCGGGTCTAAGCTTTCGGCTCACATAAGCCATTATCAAAGAGTAAATAATAACACACAGTAATATATAATGAACTTAATTTTTTTTTTTTTTTTTTTTTTGTTAGAGTCTGTCGGAGAAATATTAGTATTTATGGGTTTTTTTAGGATGTTTTCATCTAGTTGGTAGTTGGAGTGCATCTGGCTACGGTATAAGAGAGTGATATGTTTAGGATTGGTTGGGTTAGTATCATGTGTTGTTTTTTCCATGTTAAGCTTTTTAAGAAAGTAATGTATTTGTTCATCAACTATGTAGTTGGGAAAATTATTATTGATGAGTGTCTGTTTTATGTTTTTTAGTTCACTGTAGAAGATCTGATTTGTAGATGAATTGACTTTTGCACGGTATAATAGATTTTTTATAATGGCTATTTTGTAATAGTGGGGGCATTCACTAATATAATTGAGTGAGGATGGATTTTTATTAGTGGGTTTTTGATACGGTGAGATAGTAAATTTATTGTTGTCAGTGTTAATTAATATATCAAGAAAAGGAATTTTGTTATCTTTGCTAAGTTCATAAGTAAATTTTAAAACTGAGTTATTTTGAAACTGTTTTTGAAGTTGTAAGATTTCATTAGTATTTTTAATTGATAGTAGGATATCATCAACATATCTTAGATATATTGATGGTTTTGTAAATTTTGCAAAGGTAGTATTTTCAAGGTTAGACATGTAGAAATTACTAAAAATCGGACCAAGCACTGAACCCATGGAGACTCCGTCACGTTGTATATATATAGTGTTGTTTGGATCAACAAAAGGCACTTCAGTAGTACAAGCTAGTAGAATTTTTCTTAGGATGTTGGGATTAATTTTGAGTGGGGGTAATGAAGGATTACTGTAAACATTTCTTATAATTATATCAATAGTTTCACTGACGGGTACATTAGTAAAAAGGTTTTCCACATCAAGTGAAGCTATGATTTCATTATTAGGTTTTTCACTCTTGAGGATTTGGATTGCCTCTAGGGTTGACTTTATGCTATATTTACTCGGAAGGTAGGGTGTGATAAGCTGGTTAATATGTTTAGTTAACTGGTATACAGGAGTAGGAATTTGGGATATGATAGGGCGGAGAGGATAGTTAGGTTTATGAGTTTTTATGGTTCCGTATATGTAACCAGGTTTATAGTCACCAATAATTTTAGGGAGTTTTAAGGAATTCTGATCAGCGTTGTTGGCACTAATGAGTTTATTAAGTTTAGATTTTAGTTGGTGTGTCGGGTTTTTGTTAATTTTTTTAAATTTTGTGTGGTCATGGAGTATGTGGTTGAGTTTTGTGTTGTAATCTGATTTGTTAAGTACAACAAAGATGTTAGCCTTATACCGTAGCCAGATGCACTCCAACTACCAACTAGATGAAAACATCCTAAAAAAACTCATAAATACTAATATTTCTCCGACAGACTCTAACAAAAAATTTAAGTTCATTATATGTTACTGTGTGTTATTATTTACTCTTTGATAATGGCTTATGTGAGCCGAAAGCTTAGACCCGATAAAAAATTCAACAAATACTGTGATTTTTTGTTGTCTTTTAACGACATCACCATCAAGTATATCAGACGGTATGAACGGGTCCTACACAAAATTAATAGACAAAACTTGTCTATATTATATATATATATATATATACATATATTACGGAAAAAATCTAAATTGGAAAGAAAAACACCCCACCCCTATCACCTCTGTGCAAACCTAGACACATGATCAAAGTAAATACATGAATTAGGTCCGCAAACGGCAGATATCAACCAATTAAATGATAGCCGATCATAAAAATGACCACTCAACAACGCCCCTTAGAAATCCTAACGAAAACATATCTTCTTCTTCTATGTGCCCTGTCTCTTCAGTACGTAGGCGATCATGGTTCTCCACGTCTCCCTATCCCTTGTGGCTCTTAGTATTTTTGAGCATGTTGCTACTGCCAACCCCGTTCCGATATCCACCTCATCAAACCCTGCAAATATGTTATCCGCTGCCTTCCTCTGTCTCTCCTTCCTTCTATCTGTCCAGTCAGTATCAGGTTCTCCAGGCTCTCTTTCCTCATTGCATGTCTCAGGAACTTCAGTTATCTCTTCCCGATGCTCAGCATCAATTTCCTTTTTGTTGCCATTCTATTCCAACACCTCATCGTTACTTGCATGCTCAGTCCACGATATCCGTAGCATCCTTCTGTAGAACCACATTTCGGCCGCCTCCAGTTTTTCCTCATTTTCGATGATATTGTCCAGCATTCACTGCCGTATTGAAGAACTGACATCACGTAGCAGTCTAGCACTCATTTCTTCGTTTCTATTGAGATGTTCCTGTGTGTTAGTATTTTGCTCATTTTCTGGAACGCGTCCTTTGCCATGCCAATTCGCCTTCGGATCTCCGTGTCGCACTTTCCATCTCCTGTTAGAACACTACCTAGGTACTTAAATTTTTGTACTTGCTTGATTCTGTTATCCCCCACCTGTATTTGGCATTTTGGGTTGTATCTTTTTCTGATGACCATGCACTCAGTTTTCTTAAAGTTTATTTGTAGTCCCTTCTTGTCACTCTCCACTGCTACTTTCTGTATGAGGTCTTGTAGTTTCCTTTCCGTGTCCGCAATCAGCACTGTATCGTCCGCATACCTTATGTTGCTCAGTTTGTGGCCTCCGATAACAAATCCTGGCGTGTCATCTAGGGTCCTCAAAATATTCTCGCTGTATAGGTTGAACAAATCCGGTGAAAAGTCACATCCTTGTAATGCCCTTTCAGAGAGCATCCTAATCATGAATATGGCGTTTCTTGTTCCAGTGTCTTTGACGAACCCGCACTGTTCCTGCACTATCTCTGGCCTGATTCTGCTTCTCGCTCTATTCATCTGGATTCTGACAATCAGTTTTGTAATGTGACTCATTAAACTGATAGACAGACGCTCACATGATGCCCGCCGCGCGCCTCACATGACAGCTTAAAAAAAAACACTCCTTAACAAAAACAAACAAACAAAAAACACTAAAACGGAAAATTGCTTTACAGTCGAACAAGAGAACATCGCAACACGAAAAATAACATCCTTGAAAATCGCCTGTGAAGAGGCTGAAAGCGCTTGGAAAGTCAAAATATATATAAAATCTATACACTGCTTAACTCCAACAAAAAGAAAACATATAAGAATACTGAAAAAATTGAATCAAAAACTAACAAAATAATTCTTGTCAATCGTTTTTAACGAAACATGCTTAAATGAAAGTTTACTGCCCAAATATATATATATATATATATATATATATATATATATATATATAACATACACTTTGTATGTACTCCAGATAAAGTGCACTAGAGTCGAACTCAAGAGAACTCAATGTTAAATTCATTTATTTATTTTAACACAGTAATATAATTTATAAGGGATTTTTAATTGTTACAATGGGTAATACATTTTTCATCGTGTTTTGATGTCATTATCTCGGCTCGTCATTCCCAATTGGTACAACAGTTGGTAATCAAATATCTTTATATATATATATATATATATATATATATATATATATATATATATAACCTGCAATAGACCCCGAACCATCCAAAACTAAAAATAAAGGAAACTGTAGAAAAATTATGAAGTCCGCATTTCTCCATCAAACAATAAAATAACTAGCGAACCTATATTGGTATGTCCGCTGAACCTTTTAAGCAGAGACTTTATAACCACAGGTATTCTTTTTCGAACCCGGGTCAAAAGTACCAAAAAGTCCTTTCAGGAATATTCTGAAAAATGAAAGAGGAAGGGCTGGATCCTGTAATTAGGTGGAAACTAATAGGTTCAACCCGTATTCCGAGGATTTTTCGTGATAGGTGCTGTCTGTGTTTACTAGAAAAAATTTCAATATTAAAATATCCTCACCACCTCCAGCTCCTGAATCTTAGAAGGGAATTTATCAGTAAGTGCCGCCAGTTCTTTGAATACTTAAATTTAAAATTTAAATTCCTAAATTATAAATTTTTGATTTTAGAATATATATAAATGATTTTTGATAAATTAATGTTAATTTAAACTTTTAAAAATATTTTAACCCCTCTACCTTCCTCTCCCAGTTAACTTTAATTGTCTACCTTTATAAAATATGGATTTCTTTACTAAACCCCCTTTCTTCTTTGTTAGGAAAAATTTTTTTAAAATTGTTAAATTTATAATTTTCTTTAATTGTTATTGAGTTCGTCTATACCTAAAAATATATTTAATTCTTCTTCTTCTTCTATGTGCCCTGACCCTTCAGGACGTAGGCGATCATGGCTCTCCACGTCTCTTTATCCCTTGTGGCTCTAAGTATATTTGCTCCTGTTGCTCCTGGCAACCCCCGTTCCGTCATCCACCTGATCAGGCCCTGCAAATATGTTATCCGCTGCCTTCCTCTGTCTCTCCTTCCTTCTATCTGTCCAGTCAGTATCAGGTTCTCCAGGCTCTCCTTCCTCATTGCATGTCCCAGGAACTTCAGTTGTCTCTTTCTGATGCTCAGCATCCATTTCTAATTAGATAATCTTAATTAAATTTTTTAAAATCTCATATTTAAATTTATTTTTTCCCCTAAATATACCTTTTCAAATAAGTTTCCAAATCTCTAACCCTTTAAACATTTAAATTTAAACGTATTTGACACGTATCGACGTTTCCTATTTGATATTTGATATTCTCTTCTTTTCCTCCTTTCCTTTCCCCTTCCCTATGTTTCCTCTATACATTCTTTGTATATTCCGCCCCCTCCTTTTCTGTTCTGTTTTGTTTAACCCAATCCTCAACTTAACGAACTCCCATTTACTTAACTGTTTTCGTCTATTAAGCTAAACATGCCAATCTCCCATCTCTTCACTTACAAAGTAAAAACCAAAAATAGAGTGACCTTAAAAGAAATTTTGTGGCGTATATTTCTCAAATATTAACCGTTATTTTTGTCCCCTTCTTAATCCTTTTTTTCTTTTTTTCTTCATTTTGAGATAGAACTGTGTCGCTGAGGAAACGTGAATTCTCAGTTAGAGATTTCATGTCGGAATTTGCATTCGACATTTTTGAATTTTGAAAATTTACCGTAATTTATGTTGGCTCTGTAATCTTAAGTACATTGAGCTCTCCACCTGTATCATTTTTTAATATAAAAAAAAAACAAAAACAAATTAATATTAATTCAGATCAGGTTCTTCGAATTTACCTTCCTACTTTTCCATTTCGGATTAAAGAAAAAAAATATATATATATATGTATATAGATATAGATATATAGTAAATAACTAAACTAGAGAGCCAACGAACCTACCAAGGTTTCACCAAATTGAATTTTCAGGGAAAGTTGGTCAACGACAAATATATATATATATATATATATATATATATATATATATATATAATCTTTTTTTAAATGACTTATTACGCGACCGAGGTTACTACCATGTGTAACGTCTTCAGGCGATTTTCTATAACTGGTTTTACCGTTTATTTTTTTTTAAGAACGCTCACATAATGGTATTTTTTTAATGTTCAGAAAACAGGGAATTTTTGAACGCGAAATCTTTAAAAATTACAAGACATTGATTGATGAAAACGTTATAAATTCTTGTAATTTTAACAAATTAAACGTTCAAAGGTTCCCTGCCACGCGAACGTTCAAAAACCCACCGTTACCTGAGCGTTCTAAAAAAAGAAAAGAAAACAGTAACCGGTAAAATCAGTTCTAGAGAATCGCCTGAGCACACCACTCATGGTAGAAACCTGGGTCGCGTAAAAACTCGTTTACAAATGGAATAATTTAAAAAAGATTCTACAATATAATTGTATTGAACACTTTTTAATACAAATGTGCACTGGTCTAATTTTATTATGACCAAAAACTAAGTAATTAAACAGTAAATAAATCAATATATATATATATATATATATATATATATATATATATATATATATATATATACCCCTTTATATCCGCACACACACAGATATATATATATATATATATATATATATATATGAGGGGAAAAAATGAAAAATCTAAACTTATTTATAAATGGAAATCTGTGTGTGTGTGTGTTTCCGTTACCTATAGACTCTGAATCGGCTGAACCGATTTTCTTGAAAATTTACACAGCTGTACTATAAGCGTCTGCTGTGTTCATAGCTAGGTTTTGTGTCGAGGTACACCCGATAAATATCGAAAATCAAAAAAATCGGGTGATAGAAGGAGTGGTCCGATTTTAATCAAATTTGATACACTCATAGACAAAGACATAAGAAATGAGATTCAGAAGTTTCAAGATTGAAATTCTTAAAATAGTGCAGAAAATCGATAATATATATATATATATATATATATATATATATATATATAAAAGGCAAGATGTTTGTGTGTGTATCAGTTTATCTGCCTGTATGTCTGTATTTTTTCAGCCCTTTTATTTTAGTTTTTGCTTCGGGTTTGGCTCTAAGTAGGTATAATTGTAGTTCTTAGTCTCAGCCATGATACTATTTACTCAGAGGACTTATTTAGCCTTCAAAATTCAGTTTACGACGAAAAAATCTTATTTGATATCGATACCAGAAAATCAAAATTTGGCTTACATCCATTCATTTTTCTTTCAATCTACGGTTTCGCTTGAACTGGAAACAACTATTGCTTTTTAGTCTTCCCTGCCAACGTCCAAAGAGTCTGAGATCCAGGACCATGGATTAGTTTTAAAGCTTTCATTACACCCGAGCAACGCCGGGCTATACTGCTAGTTGGTAATAAATGGATAAAGTAATAAGTAAATGAGTAAACTTATAAAAACAAGTAAATAGAAAGTAAAAGTGAAACTGTGTATCGATGTAAATCCAGATTTAAATATTTAAGCAGGTATTTATTTCTATGTAATATCTAAACTTATTCATAAATGGAACTTTGTCTGTGTGTGTGTGTGTCTGTGTGTGTGTATGCGTTACCTATAGACTCCGAAACGACTGAACCAATTTTCTTGTAAATTTACACAGTTGTACTATAAGCGTCTGCGAGTGTTCTTAGCTAGGTTTTGTGTCGAGGTACCCAAGATAAATATTGAAAATCGATAATCGAATGAATCGGGTTATAGAAGGAGTGGTCCGATTTTAATCAAATTTGAGACACTCATAGACAAAGACATAAGAAACGATATTCAGAAGTTTCAAGATTGCAGTTCTTACAATAGAGCAGAAAATTTGATATCGATACCAGCAAATCAAAATTTGACTTACATCCATTCATTTTTCTTTCAGTCTACGGTTTCGCTTTAACTGGAAACAACTATTGCTTTTTAGTCTTTCGTGCCAACTTCCAAAGATTCTGAGCTCCAGGTCCATGGATTAGTTTTAAAGCTTTCATTATTCCCGAGCAACGCCGGGCTATACTGCTAGTATAGGAATAAATGTAAAAATAATAAAATCTATAGGTCATATAAAAAAAATAAAAATAGTTTTATATTTATTTTCGTATGTAATTCCACTGAAGTGTAAACAACTCTGGTTTTCTTAGCCTTAAACGTTTCGGACTTCTAGCAAATTGTATTTGCATGGACTTTTACTGCACTATTATATTCAAAAGAAAACTACAGCTTAAGCACGCATAATTATTATTGAGACTTACGGTGGCCATGCTTTGTCGGTAACAACATGCAGAAATTGGTTTAGATGCTTCAAAAATGAGGATTTTCGGTGTTGAGAATAAAAAACTCTCTGGTGTATCAAAAAAGTTTTAAGAGGAAGAATTGGAGGCCTTACTACATCTAACTCCTGTCGGGCACAATTTGAATTTGCAAGGACATTGGGCCCCGTACGAGTTTAATCCTAGAGCTTCAAAAGGCGTCTTGTCACGTGTGAACAGCTGCTTCAACGGTAGAAAAAATGTTTTAAAAATCATTTCTTTCTTGGAAAATTCATTAAGAATTTATTCAAGGTCATAATAAATAACTATGTTCACAGCCAAGCCAAAAATAAAAAGAAAGAAACCTTTGAACATTTTAATCCTCTCTAATTTTTTTTTAAGTCATGTTCTTGTTAGAACGAAAATGTGTTCTTTGTCAAAGTTGCCAAAAAATTGCCGTGAAATATTTTTGCTTTGAAAAGGAGAACAATAAAAATCAAATGTTGAGCTGTCCTCTTTAGAGATAACATTAAAAGGGCAGCTTTGAAAGCATTTCTCACATAAAGCCCCAGTCCTTTGAAAACAGGGAAACCGATCAAGAATCATTTCGATGGGTATTTTTAAAAAGAATGAATGATCGATATTTCAAACATAAAGAATAAAAAAAATAGAATTCCAACGAAAGACTCAAGAAAATGGATGATTTATTAATTTTATAAAACTTTATTAATTAATAAAAGAACAAGAATAATACTTTGCAAACCTCAAAAAATAATTGTAATAAAGAATTAAACGATGTCTGGAACGTTAAAAGATTAGTTCGAACCAAGGCCACTCTGACAATTTTTTTCTTTGTTTTGGGCAGGAAATATATTAAAGAAATGTTCTTATTCACAATGAACATAAAGACGTCGGGTTTATAGCAAAAACTAAACAAGAGAAAATAGTAAAAGAAGTTTAACTTAGAACAACATCTAGCTTGTGTGATTCAGATTCTTATGGTGTATTCACCATTCCAATAAGCCAGTAAAAATATTTTCAGCCTGATTTTTCTTAGCTGATTATATAGCAGTGGTTCCCAAACTTTTTCTGATATTTCCCCCTACACACAATTCAACCATATATGTTTTTACCTTCATGTGTAGGAGAGAAAGAGCAGTTAAAACACACTGAGACTATGTACTTTTCAAATGTACAAATATATTGATAAACTTATAGTTACAGAATAAAGTCGATAGGGAGTAGTTAGTAACAACTAAGCATATCCATAGAGAGCGGTTAGTGGTTCCCAAACTTTTTTCTATCATTTCCCCCTACACCCAATTCAACCATTCAGATTTCCCCCTTCATGTGCATGAGAGAAAGAGCAGTTAAAACACACTGAGACTATTTACTAATTTATTTTTCAAATGTACAAATATATTGATAAACTTATAGTTACAGAGTAAAGTGGATAGAGAGCAGTTAGTAACAACTAAGCATAGCCATAGAGAGCGGTTAGTAACAAATAAAAGGACTTTTGTTTGCTCTTCTACTTCAGAATTAAATTAGTGTGAAGGGTGATGCTGCTTCTTGTGCACCAGTGTATCAATATCAGGGTTAGTTTTGGCAAGCGCGAAACATATGTCACATTCCACCTCCAGTCGGTTTCGTGGATTGGGCTTGATTGTGGACAAAGTAGAAAATCTTCACTCAAAAATGTAGGTTGTGGAAAATAGAATAATTATCAGGCTAACTGACTATTCGTAACGCACTGTGAGTCTGAGAGATTGCGAGTGTACTCCCGTATCACCCACCGCCCTCTTTTCAGAGCTCATATTTGGACGTGAACAGACAGGCAGGTACTGCGCAGCTCATCTACAACAGGTCCTTCCTCTCTCTCTCTCTATCACACACACACACACACACACACACACACACACACACACACACACACACACATGAGAAAATCCATCTGAGATTTTTTATTTAGTTATGAGTGTAATTTTTTTCCCACTGGTAAATTCAAATTCCTATCCTACTGGGAAATTTTCCCCAGTTAAGGAATCGCTGTTATATATCATTGTTTTCATGATGATTCCAATTTGATCTATATATAAATCAATACAGTGGTTCCATTTAAGGACTGAGGACAGGGTAAGTCCGAGGAGGCGTAGTGTATTACTCTCCGGAAGAATCGCTTGACACATGCTTATGGGAGGCAGGAGAGGTTGCCTGTAATGGTTGACAGACAACAGCTTGGTCTTAGACGAATTGAAGTTGACAAGCCACTTCTTGCCCCAGTTCACCACAGAGTGTAGATCCTGTTCAAGGTCAGCAACGAGATTACGTCTGTCCGCCACGACAGGTTTCTTACTGGTGCGGGAGTATATTGTAGTGTCATCTGCATAGATGCCTACTGGGGACTTGATCTCATCTGAGAGGTCGTTGATGAAAATAAGGAAGAGCATCGGGTCCAGGATAAAGCCCCGTGGGACACCAGCATTCGTGCTGTAAGATGAAGAGGCACGCCCATTCAAAACGACCTTCATTTTGCGGTTATTTAGAAAAGATTGGATTAGGTCAAGCAGGCGACCGGTAATACCGTAACCCCGTAGTTTGCATAGGAGGCCAATGTGCCAAACTCTGTCGAAAGCCTTTGAGATGCCCAGAGCAACTGCGCGAGCCTCGTCAGACTCATCAAGGGCCGTAGCATGTACTCCGTTACGGTTGTTAGCAGGTCAGCCGTGGACCTGGTAAAGCCGAAGCCATATTGCCTGTCAGAGAAGAGTTTGTGGGCAGTGAGATGATGAACTATTTCAGCATTGATTATGGCCTCGAATACTTTCCTGAATCTCGATAGAAGACTGATAGGGCGATAGTTGGATGGGTCAGAGGATTCACCACAATTCTTAAATACAGGAACGACTGAAGAGAACTTCCAGCATGCAGGAAAGTAGGAAGCAGGAAGGCAGTATATAAATATGCAATATCCTCATTTTGTTGTTATTATTACCGAGTGTCCGGCATTGAGCTATCCTTGCTGGAGCAGGTCATTGTTGACCCGTGTAGCATTCAGGTTATTTCTAAATGAAATTTATTATATATATATATATATATATATATATATATATATATGTGTGTGTGTGTGTGTGTGTGTGTGTGTGTGTGTGTGTGTACAGCAAAATCTAAATTGAAATGTACACTAACAGACCTAGATATATAGATACGAACACAGAAATATACGTTTAACTGGTAAAACTCAAATATTGAATTAACATTTATTGAAAGAAAATCGAAAATGTTAAATATATTTTTATACAGCTGTATATTTTTACATATACACGCATATATATATATATATATATATATATATATATATATATATGTATATATGCAATACAAATATGCTATATGCTCATATATAAATATATATAAATATGCTATATCCTTATATATAAATATATATAATTATGCAATATCCTCATTTTGTTGTTATTATTACCGAGTTTCTGGCATTGAGCTGTCCTTGCTGGAGCAGGTCATTGTTGACCCATGTAGCATTCAGTGTATTTCTAGCTGAAATTTATTTAATTAATAAGGATATATTTTATCCATCATCTGCTCATAGCTATGGATATAACACATGTTCGCTTTCGCATTTGTACTAGTTTGTCATTCTTCTTCTCCTTCTTCTTCTATGTGCCCTGTCCTTTCAGGACATAGGCGATCATGGCTTTCCACATCCCTGGTACCTCTTAGCACGCTTCCTCCTGTTACTCCACCTAACCCACGTTTCATCATGCACCTGATCGGGTCCTTCAAATATGTTATCCGCTGTTTTCACCTGTCTCCGTTTCCCTCTATCTGTCCTGTTAGTATCAGGTTCTCTAAGCTCTCCTTCATCATTGCATGTCTCAGGAACTTTAGTTATCTCTTTCTGAGGCTTAGTATTAATTTCCTCTTCGTTTCCATCATTTCCAAACCATCATCATTGCTCAAATGCTCGAATGTTATTCGTAGCTTCCTTCTGTAGAACCACATTTCAGTTGCTTCAAGTTTTTCCTTCATCTTTCATGATATTGCCCAACATTCACTGCTATATTGAAGAGCAGACATCACTTAGCAATCTAGTACTCTCTTTATGTTTCTAGCGAAATTGTCCTGTTTCTTAATACTTTACTCGACTTCTGGAATGCTTCATTCGTCATGCCAATTCGCCTTCGGATCTCTGTGTCGCACTTTTCGTCCGCTGTCAGAACACTTCCCAGGTATTTAAATTTTGGTAGCTGCTTGATTTTAGTATACCCCACCTGTATTTGGCACTTTGGGCTGCCCTTTTTTCTGATGACAATTAATTCGGTTTTCTTTCAGTTTATTTGTAGTACTTTCTTGTCACTCTCTTCAGTTCCCTTCTGTAGAAGGTCTTGTAGTCTTCTTTCCGTGACAGCTATTTCATCTGTGTACTTTATGTGGTTTAAATTGTGGCTTCCCATGACGAATCCTGGCATAACATCTAGGGTCCTCAGAATAGTCTCGCTCTACAAGTTGAACAGGTCCACTGAAAGACACATCCTTGTCTTACGCCCCTTATTGCTTGTCTTATTGCAACTGTACTACTTTGCAGATTTGCTGTCAAACTTGATTTCTTTTGCTGCTGTTTAATTTTCTTATTGCTATCGCTAAAACCTTTTGTCAAGCTTGGCTCAGTTTTTGAGATTGTTTCTATTTTTATAAAAAGAATAAAATATTCATGGTCCCATGTTCAACTTTCACAATTGTTTCACCGGACGACAGTGCAGAAGATTCATACTTTGTTCATGAAATTGGTGGTATAGTAAAATGAGTTTCTATCAATTTTACAATTCCATGTAAGTTACACAGATGAAGGTTGAAAGTGGGTAAGAACTAAACAAATAAATAGATAAAAATATAAATAGTATAAATGAGGAACCCGTTGTTTTTTAAACTAATATGATGATAGCTTATGAGAGGCAGCTATAGTGCACTATATAATATATTTATTGTATACTACCTTTACTTTTAAATGTAATGAACATTCAAGATGTTTAATAAGAAAGAAATATTGCTGTCAATTTTAAACATAAGTGTGTGTATGCAAGCCGCATTCACCCTAGTCGGCTTCCTCCCCGATGAAGGAAGTTACATTGAGATTTGTTTAAGATAGAGTACCAAGTCCTAACCTGTTATTTAACCCATAACTGGAGGGAAGGGACGGATTAATACCTTTCCCAAGGGTACCAGCGCGGAAGTGAATGCAGGGCATTCAACTGGAATTCGAACTCGGGTTACCGATTTCTCTTTCCGAGCCGATATCCACTGCACCACAACGCACATCTGTCACTAAACGCTTGCAGCACCTGGTATTCCCAAGCGGTCACCAATCTAGTTACTGACCAAGCTCAACGTTGCTTAAGTTCGGTTATCAAACGTGAACTGCTGAATACAACGTGTTATGACCGTAAACATATATATATATATATATATATATATATATATATATATATATATATATATATATATTATTTTTCTTTATGTATAAAGAAAAATTATAAAATAAATATATACATTGTCTGAACACACACACACACACACACACACACAGACACACACACACACACACAGACACACACACACAGACACAAACACACACACATATATATATATATCTATATATATATATATATCAGTATATAAACAGTTCACCTGGGAAAGCGGAAACGGTATTGCTTGCCTGAAAAAAAGATCATGCGATGAGAAGATATAATTTTTTTCTTTGTCTATGTGCAATGTCGTCTCAGGACAGAGGCGATCATAGCCTTCCACATCTTCCTATCACTGGTAGCTGTTAGCACGCTTTCTTTTGTTACCCTACTCAAACCCCTCTTTCCCATCAAGCTGCTCTCCTTCAAATGTGTTATCCGCTGTTTCTCCTGTCTCTCTTTTCCCTGACCTGTGAGTATCAGATTCTCCAAACCTTCCTTCCTTATGACATGTCCCGGGATTCTCAGTATTAATTTCCTTTTCGTTTTCATCCCCTCTAAAATTTCATCATTGTTCATATGCTCGACCATGATATATGCAGCATCCTTCTGTAGAACCACATTTTATTTGCTTCAAATTCTTTCCTTCATCTTTGATAATATTGTCCAGCATTCACTGCCATATTGAAGAACAGACCTCACATAGCAATCCAGTACTCTCTTCTAAGCATAATTAAGGCCACTAAAATATTACTAAAAATCGCTGAAATGATTTGACGGCTCCTTATATATATATATATATATATATATATATATATGAGAAACACTAAGGTAGAGACGTCATTTCATGGTAAATCGGAAGTATGGCCTATTTCGGGCGAACCATCATCTGATTCCGTCTTTATTGTACAAAGGATTTTATATTCGTGTACAATTCTTTGTACAATAAAGACGGAAGATGATGATGGTTCGCCTGAATCAGGCCTGCACTTCTGATTTACCATGAAATAACGCTTTTGCCTTAATTTTTATTATATTTGCTCCATATGTATTTATATACATATATATTTATAGCTTTCTTAGAGAGTTATCCTAACACTGTATGTAAAGGATACTCCTTTGGATTCTTCTGTATCTAATACCGCATGCTCATATATATATATATATATATATATATATATATATATATATATATATATATATATATATATATTTGTATTGCATATATATATTTGTATTGCTATATATATATATATATATATATATATGCAATACAAATATGCGTGTATATGTAAAGATAGATAGCTGTATAAACATATATTTAACATTTTCGATTTTCTTTCAATAAATCTTTATTCAATATTTTATAAATTGAGTTTTACCAGTTAAACATATATTTCTGTGTTCGTATCTATAGGTCTAGGTCTGTTAGTGTACATTTCAATTTAGATTTTGCTGTACACACACATATACACACACATATCATATATATATATATATATATATATATATATATATATATATATGAGAATCGGCTGTCTGCGTGCTTGCATATCATTAGCTCTGACCAAAATGAGTAAAATCGATTGCTTTTCGTAATTTTCTTTGAACAATGTGGACTACTAGAATCGTTAATCATTATCAATTATATTTCAAAAGAATGTGCTGCCATGTTTATTTTTTTTATACTGCCAATCACAATAGCCAGAAGAATGCGTGGTGGTGGTCATATTTTTCACTAAAAAGCCGAACTGACAATCGATTCGTAGTTTGTTTCCTTTCATGAATGAATAACTGTGAGGTCGCAGGAAAGTGATTGACTGTTGAAAAAATTGACGTTGGGCTGAAAAATTAAACAAGTAGACAAATGAAAAGATGAATGGTGAATATTAAAAAGAACAAAAGAAAACAGATCATAAAGCAAATTACAAAAATATTAAGGAGGTTTTGAAGCAAGGAGGAGAAATTAAGCCGAAAAATGACAAAAATAGCAAATAGTGAAAGGAATGAGACACAAATGGAAGAAAAGCGAAAGGAATTGCAAGAAGGAAGCGGACCGAATTAAGAACTTGGTCAGGCCTTAGGAAATATATAAAAAGTAAAAACTTTTGGAGAAACTTTTTGAAATAGATGAATTTGCAAATTATGAGAAAATGAGGAAATAAATAATTAAAAGAAAATATTGAGGAAGAAGAGTGTTTAAAAATTGGAGAAAACACGAAAGCAATAAAAGAGGGGTTAACGGTAGAATGTGTCATAAACATGTGATATACACTACATAATTATTAGGCCACCCCAAGTTTTTAAAGAAAATTATATATTTCATACTATTTTTCAGCATTTATTGCCAAGTGGATAGTTCTAAAAAATGTTTCTTTTGTTAATACTGCACAATAACATGTACATCAAATAAAGTGTCTAGTGGCCATCTTTTGTGCTCTCTTCCCTAACTCTTCTTCTTATTGGCTGGCCAAAGCAAAGTCTTCCTGGCTGCCTTGTAAAATTTTGCAAAGTAATAGTAACAAAATAACCATTCTATTTTCATTTAGAATTATCCACTTGACAATAAATACTTAAAAATAATATGAAATAAATATTTTTTTAAACCAGGGTAGCCTAAAAATTATGCCAGGTGGTGTATGTAAAAGAAAGAAGAAATGAAAGTAAAAGCGATGAATGTTGTTAAGACTTTTATTCGGGCTTCTTATAACAAATGAAAAATGTCTCGGAAAAGGATGACAATGACTCAACAGTAGAAAGGCAAAAACAAAAAACAAAAAAACAAAAACAAAATAAACAAGAAGCCAGACAAATTTTCGGTTAAGAAATTTTGGAAAAAAAAATAAATCGTGTCGAAAAATTAATTTCAGTTTCTGTTTTCTAAAAAGCTTCCGTTTCCGGAAGAAAAAAATGTGAATATGTTTAAAGTATTTGCGTACTGCTTAAATAAGACCCATAGTATTCGTATATGTCAATTCGTCGTAAGCAGTACAAGAGAAATAGTTACTCTGTCACTCTAGAAAAAGCCAAAACTTGAAAGCATATCACAAGAAAACATCATCAACAAGAACCATGGAAAATTATGTAACATGAATATGGGGTGATGGGTAAATATGCATTTGACTGAAGCAATGGTTGAAAATGAATGGATTCAAAAATACAGTAAGGAATAAACATACTGTCCTTGTGAGACGTTTCTAGATATTTTTTCAGCCGGGAAGCAGAGACCAATAACTAAACTGATGTCTTAACGATCATTAAGCAATTTAGAATCATTCTTGTTCGCCTTAAGATATACCTAAGTGCGAACTGCGGGTGGGGATTATTGTTATATAGCGACAAATAACAAACACGGGTGTATATAAAAATATATGACTTATATTTTTATTGATGAACGATGGACCGTGTGGCACAAGGCAGAGAATTGAGAGCGCGCTTCTAATGGGATTTCGACGGGAGCTGGCCTCTCTGCTTAGCTCGTCTAGCTTCTTCTTCGACTTCTCGAGACTGACTTATCTGTGTTTTCGCAGTCTTTATATATCTTCCAAAAGCGGAAATTGTTTCTTCCGGTTTTTGCCTCGATCACGCGACGCCTACACGACGCCTACGTAATTCTCAGTGTCACCTGTCTGTTTGCCTGCGTAGGCATTTCCGCCGCTGTCGGAAATAGGGTCAAAGTGACATCCGCTACTTTTCATCAACCGGGAACACCCACGCTTCATCCCTTCTTGGGTGGGGCCAGACCGTTATATTACATTATCTCTGTTATATGGAATCGAAAGTGAACATAGTTGAAAATGAAAGAACATCAAACCACTTCTTATATCAAAATATTAATAACTCCTCCGCAATTGTATTTCAAAACAAACATACCTAAACACCATATATCTTTATTTCTTGTAACTATTTCCACTATCGTTCAAACTGTTGTACTAGTCTTTATTATCATATTCACGATCTTTCTATATATCTTAGATGAGGTAATATAACTATTTACATTATTTACATCGTTTGAACTGTGGATCTCAGCTTTTTAGACATATTCACGACGCTTCCGCCGTTGATCACTTCGACCATCTTCAGTATCTCTTTATATTTCTGAAATCGGGTATTGCAATTATTTATATCGTTCGGACTGTTTTCCTTATCTTTACTTCTTTATTGACAACGTTTCGGCCATTATATTATCCGGCCTTCTTCTCCATCTGACTGTATTTATGTGATTAGGTATTGCAACTATTTACACTCTTGGCATCTTTTGGACGACTGTCTTCATCTTTATTTCCATATTCACGACGTTTCGGCCGTTGTACACCCCGGCCTATTTTAAGTGATAAACGTTCGAATTTCCAATTCAACACTTTATTTAGACCACAGAGGTTGATGGGTCAAGTTGCACACACCATACCTTTACCTAGGACACGTGTCCCAATTGGTAAAGACGCTAGTTGAGTAATTTAAAAAATGATTTGAAGCAAAGAGGTTTGCATTCATTATTTGACCACAGCAGAGAGAACATAAATTTGAAGTGTTGATTTATTAAAGTTAATTAACAGATACTGAGATATCCAAAGGCATGGCACATGGAATTAGAACACTCTATCCACATGTAATTTTCAACGCTTATCATGAGGCAACTGCCCAAACTAAGTTGTATAGGTAATTACAATTTCATTTAAAAATATATATATTTTGTGGCTTGTTCGTAATTTTAATTGTTTAATCAATTCACCCCATGGGAGGCGGGACCGTCACTAGTGCGTAGGGAGTTACACTTAGAGTAAAGACTGGATACGTGGGGTGTATTGAAGAAAGGATAAAAGATAAATGGTATTCAAAAGGATAGAAGATAGAAATTGACGTTGCATTTAAATTTTTGGAGATTGTAGCTATAGTAAATATTATATGAAGTAAATAGAAGGGAGTTCCACAGGTAGGAAGTGTGAAGAAAGAAACTTTTGGGTCTGAAGTGGCGTTTATATTTAACTATTTCAAGGGTAATAGTGTGGGAGCAAGATACCGAGCTAGTAGCACGTTTGAAATCATGTGGATGAGGAATCAGGGATAAAAGCTCGTCAGAGCATTTACTATGAAAATATTTGTAGAAAAGACAGAGGGAAGCCACTGTATGTCGGTGTGAAAGTGATGCGAGTCGAGATGCCAGGTCAAGATCGATCATATTGCAGATCTTTCTTTAGATTTTGTTGAAAAAATCAAGATAAATAACTAGAAGACTCGAACAGATATGACAGCAGTATTCAATGCAAGGACGAATGCTAGATTTATAAATGTGCGTGATAGATTCTGACAAGAAATATTTCCTGGTTCGACCAAGAGACCTAAAAGTTGATGCTATAGATCCGACGTCGTCGCTCAATTTCATGTTGATTGAAAAGGTGAGGCCAAGAAAACACAGTGTGTTGCTCTTGTTGAGACGTGCGTCAACCATGCCGATAGCTGGCAGAAGAGTTGCTCTATAGTAGTTACAGGAGAACAGTTTTTTTAGAGGCCTTAAAATTATACAAGCCGTTTTAAACCCCGCTTAACCATTGACTGGAATGTTGTGGGAACTTCCCCATTTTGTATATGATAATTAATTCGACTGAGTGTACATATACTTCTGCCATAGAGAGAACAGTAGTTGCAGTTGCAGTTGGCAGTGGAGAGCAATCGTAGAGATCCGTGCGAGTTATCGGAGATTATCGGAACTGATACGTAACTTACCGATATTACCCAGAGACCAGACTAGCTCTGCGCTCCACTCAGCTAGAATAATAGATATTATATTTCCAACGACTTCACTTCAAGACTTGTATATTTTTATTTTCTTACTAATAGTATTCTTGGGTTTACTAACCTGCGTTTGCATGTTACGTTCAATATAACCTACTTTTCTAATTCAATATCAGTTTTTGTTGATCGATATATTGTGCGGTTCCTCCGTCTTAATTCACAACAGGAAGGTCTATTTCAAGAGCAGCAGTCAGGTTTACTTTTGTCAGCCTTTAGATTTACTATTGAGAATGGAGTAAAAACTTTAAAGGATACAAATGTGTCCAACAAAAATAGACACATCCACAAAGATGTCTGTGCCAGATGCATGACATAAACAATGTTCAATCGAATTATCATGCCTACGGAACGAAGATAAACGACAACTCATAGTTTGTAATACTTAGAAAGTCCATCAGCAACAGATGCACACAAGCAAATTAGCGGATGTGGAACTCGAAAAATACGGATGTGCTTTATGGTGCAGTGGATATCAGCTCGGAGGTTGTTATGGTGAAACACACCTATTACTCAGAAAATGGACTCTCCCTCATATATAAATGTTATGGTGAAACACACCTATTCCTCAGAAAATGGAGACTCCCTTCTATATTAATTTTATGGTGAAACACACCTATTCCTTAAATAATGGACTTTTCCACCTACATTAATGTTATGGTGAAACCCACCTATTCCTTAGATAATGGACTTTTCCACCTACATTAATGTTATGGTGAAACCCACCTATTTTTCAGATAATGGACTCTCCCTTCTATATTAATGTTATGGTGAAACACACCTATTCTTCAGATAATGGACTCTCCCTTCTATATTAATGTTATGGTGAAACACACATATTTTCTAGATAATGGACTCTCCTCCTGTATTAATATTTTGGTGAAACACACCTATTCCTCAGATAATGGACTCCCCCTCCTATCGTAATCTTATGATGAATTAAACCTATTTCTCAGATAATGGACTTTCCCTCCTATATTAATGTTATGGTGAAACACATCTATTTTTCAGATAATAAACTCCGCCTCCTATAGTAATGTTTTGGTGAAACACACGTATTCCTTAGATAATGGACTCTCCCTCCGATATCAATAAGAGTTAACAGGAAGTTAACTCAAGAAGTTCTTGGGAAGTTCTTAGGAATTCTTAGAAGTTCTCGAGAGTTCTTTAGAATTCAGTAGAACTATTAGTTCCAATTCGAACATAGTTAGCCTAAGGCAGTTGATATTAGTCAGCTGTTAACCGAATATTAAGAAGTCAGCTTTCAGATTACCAAGTTCCTAACATTTTGGGTGCGTTAAGTCGATTAGCAAACGACATAGAACAATTATAATTTTCAGTGTCAAAAGTACTCTACAACAGAGTTCGAATTCCCCTTGAAATCGTTGCACTCACTTACACGCAAAAACCCTTAAGAAAGGTATTAATCCATAAGTTTTCCCTTTAATTATGGGTTAAATACATGGGTTAAATAAATAAAGAACAAATTTGGTTCTATTTCCTTAGTCAGCAACCAGTCTACCGCATACTTTAATGGCAACATACTGCGTGAAAATTTGCCTCCCCACTCATATCTCTTTAACCAAAGCGTGTATCACGTATGGCACTTAACTGATTTAACTAAAAAAACCAACGATATTTAAAAAAAAACTAAAAGAGACGGCAGAAAATATGAAAGAAATATCAGGACACATGCAAGATTGAATAATATCGTATAAAAATGGCCGACATGGGAAAAGAAAGGTTAGCAAAAAGATTGGACGTAATAACTTCCAATGATGAAAGAAAGGAGAAAACACATATATAAATCCATGAAACAACCCCGTCCAGCAATAAACGTGATACACTTTGTGCGATCATGTCTTGAAAAAGAGATGACTGACTGAGCAGAAGATTTTCCCGAGGTAGTTTACCATTATTTTCTGCGGTAGACTGGTTACCATCAAAGCCTATACAACTCAATCTCTACGGTTATTTGACCCATAGCTTCGAGGAAAGGGACAGATTAATATCTTTCTTAACTGTATTTGCGCGTAAGTGAATGCAACGATTTAAACTGGAATTCGAACTCGGAATTCAAACAAGAAAAGCATTATTTGAGTTAAAAAGAAACAAATTATATATATATATAAGGGATATATAAAATGCTCAAAGAGATTTGGAACACCTTGGAAGTGATAAGTTACATGAAAAAATGTACAATGTATTATTGGAAGACCATGATTGATTATTTTTCTACGGCTTATCAACTCTTTCCAGGTTATTTAAAACCAGAAATATTTTTAAATTGTAAAAATATTTTGTAGATCATAATGGTTTCGTGATGCAACTCTTACTATTTAATCTATAGTTGGGTGGAGAATAATTGTAATCAGTTATGAAAAAGTTTCATGTGGATGTAAATTTGGGTGTCAATTTTAAATAATCTTGCTTTTGGGGATCAATCTTTTGTGTTGCAGTGGATATCGGCTCGGAATGAAAAGTCGTGGAGCCGAGTTCGAATTCCAGTTGAATTCATTACATTTATGTACGCGCAAATACCCTTGGGAAAGGTATTAATCTGTCTCTTCCCTCCAGTTATTGGTTAAATAACAGGAAAGATTGGGTTCTATAGCCTTGGCTCGTAACCAGCAGAATGCAATGACAACCTACTGCTGGATCATCTTCTGCCCAGTCAGTCATGTCTCTTTCGAGACATGAACTACCAAAGCGTGTATCACGTATGGCACGTAACTGACTGAATGAAGATAATAGTTTGAAACATAAGTAAAGAGGTTGATCTGTTTTCTATTGTTATGAAGTAATAAACTGATCCCCCACTAATTACTAATTAATAATACAGTCCGTCGTTTCTTCCCTTAGCCATACTTTAAATACTAGGGCAGAAAATCTTCTGGCCTTTCAGTCATGTTTTTCGGGTCATTATCACCCAAAGCGTTTATCACGTATGGTACTCAACTGACTGAATGAAGATAATAGTTGGAAGCATAAATGAAGCTTCTAATGGGCATAAAATAGGGGATTAGTTTTCCTTTCTTATGAAGTATTAAACTGATCTCTCACTAATTATTAATACAATCCGTCTCTTTTCTCTTCATCTATACTATAAATAGCAGGATAGAAAATCTTCTATCCAGTCAGTCATGTCTCTTTCGAGACATGATCGCCCAAAGCGTGTATCACGTATGGTACTTAACTGACTCAATGAAGATAATAGTTGGAAATATAAGTAAAACTTCTACTGGGCATAAAGTGGGGGATCGGTTTTCTATTGTTATGAAGTAATAAAATGATCCCCCATTAATTACTAATTATTAATACAATCCGTCTCTTTTTCCTTCAGCTATACTTTAAATAGCAGGATAGAAAATCTTCTGCCCAGTCAGTCATATCTCTTTCGAGACATGATCGCCCAAAGCGTGTATAACGTATGGCACATAACTGACTCTTCTGATTTCTATGCATTTATATTCCAAGGAATGTAAATAAATCAAAACGTTAGATAATAAAATCTTATTAATTAACCATAGCTAGGATTGAAAACACGAAATCAATTATAATGTGAAAATAAATTTGTGAATCAATTTTATACTACAATAAATGCAAATATATACTCAGTTATAATCCGAGGAAAACAATTTTGTTAAATAAAAAACATAAGAGGAAAACTATATTTTTCTCGCCTACGTGTTTCGTCCTGTGACGAACCTCATCAAGGCGCAGAGATGAGATTATATAAAATAATTTAATAACGTATCTATAAACAAAAAATGGTTGCTAACTAAAGAAAAGCTCACAAATTGTTTATCAGATTAACAGAAATTATTCATCATTTTAATTGAAACTTGTTCCTCCGATTAATATTTCTGAGTTATTATCTATTACACCCATGACATATTCACGCTTATTGCAGCAGGTTAATCTACGCGGTCACCCATATAGGTGCTGTCTAGGATCCGACGTTACTTAACTTCGGTCATCGTACGGGAACCAGTATTTCAACATGATGTGTCCGTAAGCCTCGGAATATCAGATTCAATAATCTAAACTTATTTATAAATGGAACTTTGTCTCTGTGTGTGTATGTGTGTGTATGTGTGTGTGTTCGTTACCTATAGACTCCGAAACGGATGAACCGATTTTCTTGAAAATTTGCACAGTTGTACTAAAGACGTCTGCGAGTGTTCTTAGCTAGGTTTTGCGTCGAGGTATCCACGATAAATATCAAAAATCGATAATCGAAAAAATCGGGTTATAGAAGGAGTGGTCCGATTTTAATCAAATTTGATACACTCATCGACAAAGACATAAGAAACGATATTCAGAAGTTTCAAGGTTGAAGTTCTTACAATAGTGCAGATAATTGATAATATATATATATATATATATATATATATATATATATATATATATATATATATAAGGCAAGATGTTTGTTTGTGTGTGTCTGTTTATCTGCCTGTATATCTATTTTTTTCAGCCCTTTTATTTTAGTTTTTGCTTCGGGTTTGTCTCTATATATATTAGGTATTTTTAGTCGTTCGTGCCAACGTTCAAAAAGTCTGAGCCCCAGGATCATGGATTAGTTTTAAAGCTTTCATTACACCCGAGCAACGGCGGGCTATCCCGCTAGACTTTTATATAGTTTCGAAAGAAATGTGATTGTAATTGTCTGTAAAAAAGAAACACAGGAATAGCGATGAATCGTGTAATAAACTAAATATTAAGATTGTAATGATCAAACCTTAGATGAGAAGGAAATGAGTCCTGAATGGCAGGTAGAGAATCTATAAGATTTATTAGATAATGATGACGTATAAATGCTATATCCTTACATACCATTATCGATAAAAATAAACTGAAATTTTTTGATTTCACAAATATGCATTCTTTGCTGACATGAAGTGGAAAGCTTATATTGAATCAATTCAATTATTAGGTCTCCCGCTAAGAAAGTTTGTTTACGATGTTGTGCTAAATTATCTTATCTTCATGATCTATCTTTCATATTTCCAGGGTGTGATGGGTAGGTTATTGCCATTTTGTAATAATAATTTCGCGCCTGCGTGTTGCTGGTTTTATCTTTTAATTTTGTCGACTGTACATTATAGCAGGGTCAGTTGGGAACCGTTTGTGATTAAAAAACACAATGATTCAATTCAAACTACCAGAAATTTGGAAACGAAATATTATACTGATTGGCATTCGCTCCAGATGCTTCAATATCAATATTTCAGGCTGTATATGTGTCAATCAGATGTCGGTTTTATCTCATAGTAATTACAAAGATGTTTTCAGTGATCACTCGTGATGGCAATGTTATGCCTACATTTATCATTCCACGGGACCTCAAACTCAACTCGTATGCCTACGTCAAGTGCTTTGAAGAGGAAGTACTGCCTTGAGTCAAAAGGATGGCTGCTTAAAGTCCATATATTAGGCAACATGACTATGTACCTTGCCACACTAGCATGTGAACTCAGTCATGGCTGTGAGACAATTTCTGCAACCACATCACTCCCTTATATCTGGCCATTTAACTCTCCAGACTGGCACCACCTTTGATTTTTTCTTATAATCATGTCGCCCCAAGCAAGGCATTTTACTGCCACTGTTGTGCAGGGGGTTACATAGGAGGTAAGTTATGAGAAAAAGTGACATGTTACAAGGGGTGTCAGAAAGAGAGTAGAAGAAGGAAGAGAATACTGGTGAGAGTGAGGTAGACGAAGAAAAAAGCATGAGAGAGAGGATGTAATTAGTGAGATAGGAGATGACTATTAACTTTACATTTAAATTCTTGGAGATTATAGCTGTCGGGAAAGTAAGTAAATGGAAGGGAATTCCACAGGCAGGAAGTGTGAGAAAAGAAGCTGATGGAGTAGAATTTGTGTTTACAATTTATTGGTTTCACAGTAAAAGGGTGGGACCTAGTTGCTAATATTGTTGCTCGAAGAAATTCATATATAGGGGACACCAGTGAGCTAAGTTCATCGGAGCAGAAACCGTGAAAGTATTTGTAGAAGAGACACAGGGAAGCCACACTGCGTCGGTGAGAAAGCGATTGTAGCTGAGCTGCCAAGTCGGGATCGATCACATTACAGATTCTCCGTTGGATTTGGTCGAGCACACTTAAGTGGATAGAAGGAGAACCCGACCATATATGACAACAGTATTCAATGCACGGTCGGATGGTAGATTTCTATGTGCAGGATTGTTTCGGACTAGAAAAACTTTCTGGACCCTTTCTCTATATGAGACCCGGCTTTCATAGCATTGGATTTAGCTATGGATTCTATATAGTCATTCCACTTGAGGTCTGTTGTGAGAGTTAATCCGAGGAGACGCAGTGTTTTACTTTCAGGAAGAGAAGCTTGATCTATGTTAATGGGCGGGAGGTACGATTATATATGGTGGTTATTAGATAACAGCTTAGAGCAGCTGAGCGAGAGACTAAGAAAATTCTTTTTTGACATCAAAGATGAACTGAAGGCAAGAAATAGGAGAATGTCCAGAATAGATACAGAAGATCCAGATGTCGTCTGGAAGCCTTTGTTGAATTTAATGGCGAGTTTATTGAATAATTTTCTCTTTAGTATTTCAAGATATATTTTGTGTAATTTTGGTAAATTTAAAAATGAGATGTCAGTGTTAAGTTCATTTCATGCAATTTAGACGGCACTTTACCATCACTGTATCAGGCCTTGGATATTGATGTTATATAAAGTCTGGTGCTCTTAATATATATTGCTCCTACTTTGTTACGAGAAGAAAATAAAAAACTAAGAAGATTCCACAAAGTTATTGGTCCTGACTTAATATCTCTGCTTGAGATAACTCTAAGTTTGATGCTAATAATATCAATCGTTATCTCCTGTCAGTTAGATTTCTCTTAATTTATTCATGTAGCACTTTAACATTTTTCGCTTTTTCTAATTCTTTCGCACTCGGTCACCCTTTGTATGTCATTTGATTCAACTTTTCTTGAGGTCAAATGATTACAAACATATATTCGATAAATTACGAACTAGTAAACTTCAGAAAATATTCTTCTTTTATTCTTTTCAGGACATAGGCGATCATGGATTTCCCCATTTTCTATCTCTGGTGCCTCTTTCTCCTGTTACACCACGCAACCCTCGTTCCGTCATCCACCTGATCAGGCTTTCAAATATGTTATCCGCTGCTTTCCCCTATCTCTTTTCCTTCTATCTTGCTTGTTAGTATCAGGTTCTCCAAGCCTTCCTTCCTCATTGTATTTCCCAGGAACTTTAGCTGTCTCTTCCCGATGCCCAAGATTAATTTCCTTTTCGTTTCCCGTCTTTCCAAAACCTCATCATTGCTCACATGCTCGACCCATGATATTCCCAGCATCCTTCTGTAGAACCATGTTTCAGCTGCTTCAATGTTTCCCTTCATCTTCGAAGATATTGTCCAGAACCGACATAGAAAATCTTAGTCTGCATGGAAAGAGTTACCCATATAGTCCATAATCTTTACTGAAAGAAACGGTTGTATATCGACAAATGTAAAGTTATCGTAGAACGTTACTATTATTAATGTAAGACTTAAAATATCAAATGTCCCATTCAGTCAGTTAAAGTGTCATACGTGAAACACGCTTGGGCGATCATGTCTCAAAAGAGACATGACTGACTAGGCAGAAGATTATCCCGTAGTAGGTTGCCATTGCTTTCTGCGGTAGACTGGTTGCTAGCCAAGGCTATAGAACCCAATCCGCCCTGTTATTTAACCCATAACTGGAAGAAACGGATTAATACCTTTCCCAAGGGTATTTGCGCGTAAGTGAACGCAATGAATTCAATTGGAATTCGAACTCGGTTCCCCGATTTCCCGTTCAGAGTCGATATCCACGGTACCACAACGAACAGCCTGTCATGTTCGTTAGATTTCGTCCGTCTAGGCCTGGTGCACCGTCACCGGCTTCCGTTGTTCGCTGCTGGCGCTGCTGCTGCTGCACGTCGTCCGCCGTTTTGCCGTTAGCCGTTAGCCGTTGCCATTGTCGCTGCTGCCGCCGCCGATGCCGCTTCCGATGTGAGCTGACAACGCCTACGACTACGACGTTGCCGCCGCCGCACGCCGACTCCGCCGCAGCCGCAGCGAAACAAAGTCGAAATAATACTTTTTATTAAGCGTTATACTTACTGTCGGCCAGCGAGACAATAGTCTAGTGGTCTTCTCTGTGTGTCTAACCTATATTTTTTTCGGATATATGTGAATCCCTATGTCTTGTTATTGTTATCTATATAGCTATCAGTTATAAGGCTTTTTGATTTTAGACTGTGCTTGTTCAACCGTGTCACTAGATGTTACTATCAGCTACTGATTTCTTCTGAAGTGTGTAACTTCTCTTAGAACTTAGTCGGCCAAGTATAAGTTCAATACGCCGAGGCACTTGGCTTCTTTGAGATCCCGCCCCCGGCAAAATCTAGTCTGACATCATCTGGTGTGAGCATTAGAGTATATGTTTTTTCCACCTGAATCCATCCTGCATATATACAAGTCAACCATCTGTCCGTGCATGGAGTACTGCTGCCATTTATGGTCAGGCGCCCCTGCCGTTCTCCTCAGTGTTCTTGACAAGCTCCAAAGGAGAGTCTGTAATGTGATAGATATGGCGACTCGACTGCAGCCACTTTCCCATCGTCGAAATGTGGCCTCCCTCTGTCTCTTCTATAAATACTTTCATGGCTTCTGCTCGGATGAGCTTAAGTCACTGATGCCTCCTCAACAAGTGTTTACCCGTGCAACCAGACTGGCAACTGGGTCCCACCCATTCACAGTCAGGTTAGCCAAATGCAGACGACAATTCTACTCCTGCAGCTTCCTCTCTCGCACTTCCCGCCTGTGGAACTCACTCCCGTATTCTTGCTTTCCTGACGGCTACGACCTCCAGAAATTTAAAAGCAAAGTTAATACTCACCTACTAACCACTGGACTCTAGCTCTCTCCCCTTCCCTGTATAATCTTCACTTTCTCTCCGCCCATGTATCTGTCATTGCACCTGCTTTCTCAGCTTTCTATTGTTCCTTTCTAACTAGCTTGTACTCCTCACTCTTTTCTAATTAATCTTTCTACATTTATGTAACCCCCTGCACATCAGTGGCGTTTCTGCCTTGCTCGGGGTGAAATGATTAAAAAAAAAAAAGAAAGGTATTATTTATTCTTAAAGTGGGTGGTCCTGGGCATGACGTTAAACTACATCCGGATGCAATCTGATTGGGTAATTGTGAAGAGCATGGAACCACCTCTTAATTGCTGTTGTTCCTGGTGGCACCTGTTAAAGTCCCAGCTATGGGAAAATATGTAACTCCCAAACTGTGGTCAAAAAACTATGAAAGTATAAAGATAAACTTATGCATAAAAATAAACTTTTATAGAAAAATATACATTTTTGAAGGAAAATAATTACCAACAATACATTTTTGAATACAAAACCAGGAAACATCTTCAGTTTTCTAAAAAAAAAATTAAAAATTAACTTTTCATCAAAATCTAAATCAACCTTCTCACTATAATCGAGACCCAATCATTTTCGAATTAAATAAACCGCAGAGGTTTATATGACGTTAAACAAAACTGAAACCTCAAACTTAAAGCGGGTTCATTTGGAAAAATTTTCAGACCCTGTGTCGATATATTTTATGTATAATTATCCTTAAAAACCTTCTCTATGGAAAGCTTACTGTGTTAATAGCAGATACCGAAAAATAAATAGATGAAAATATTGCTCTTCATTGTAAAACGTTGAAATAAATGACCGATAATCCGTGGTCGAGACGACAAATTTAATATTAAACGAGAGTTCAACCAATAAATTCTACCTTTATTTTTAAAGAACAATTGTATGCAGTTATTGAATAAATAAAACAGACCCATTTATTCTCCATGTTTTCTGAGAATGAGCGTTATGGTATCCCTCGGAATTTCCTGTTTATTCTTTAACTGTTTCATACATTTTTCCCGATCTGCAATCCGTTAAACCAAATATATTAGAAAGATAACTGTTTCCTTCTGCCCTTTCTTTCATCACTATGTCCTGTTGATAGTATATTTCCCAGCCTGTAGGTTCGTATAATTTAGCCTAATAGTTTCAACTGTTTTCTTGTTTTATATATCAGACTTCTTTTTGTTAACATTTTCTTGAAAACCCTCATTTCTCAGAAGATGGTATATTTATGGTCCCTCTAGCAGAACTGTATTAATTTAATTCCTCATCGAGTGAACTTTTTGATATTCATTTCCAAAAAGGGGATTACGTAAGACTGTGTTTCTTTCGAAGAAAACTATGAATTATAGACAGTATTTTATATCGGCGTGAAGGAAACAGTTGACAAAATGAAGACACATAACAAGAAAAAAAAACAATTTTTTGTTCACACCAAGCAAGCTCTGTCGTCCTAGCTAGCAAGGTGTTACAGAGAAGGAAATAGAATGATAATCTTTTCCTAAAGAGAAGTGACGAAAGTACATTAAAGGGTTCAGGAAAAAAAGGAAAGATGGCTATTGACGTTGAATTTAAATTTTTGAAAATTGTAGATTTTAGAGAAGTAAAAATCGGAACAGATTTCCACTAGTGGGACATGCATAAATACTGTAAATATATCGGTTGCATGCAGCTAGTTCAACATCAGTCAGCTGAGTGCCATACGTGATGCACACTTTGGGCGATCATGTCTTGAAAGAGACAACACTGACTGGGCAAAATACTTTCTATCCTGCTATTTAAAGTAGAGCTGAAAGAAGAAGAGACGGATTGTATTAATAATTAGTAATTAGTAGAGGATCAGTTTATAACAATAGAAAACCGACCCCCACTTTATGCTCAGTCGAAGCTTTACTTATGTTTCCAACTATTATCTTCATTCAGTCAGTTAAGTGCCATACGTGATACACGCTTTGGGCGATCTGTCTCGAAAGAGACATGACTAACTCGGCAGATTATTCCGCAGTAGGTTGCCATTGCTTTCTGCGGTAGACTAGTTGCCAGCCAAGGTTATAGAACCCAATCTGTCCTATTATTAAACCCATAACTGGAGGGAAGAGCCGGATTAATATTTTTCCCAAGGGCATTTGTGTGTAAGTGAATGAAAGAAATTCTACTCGAATTCGAACTCGGATCCCCACTTTATCGTTCCCAATCGATATCCACTGCAGTACAACTCTCTTAAAACGGTAAAAACTTTGTTGCCAATGTCGTTGAAAGCTCAAATTAATGTAGTCAAGGAACTAGGATAAAATCTCAATAAAGTAGTTGCCATGGAAATATTTGTAGAAAAAACAGAGGGAAGCCACGTTACGTAACTGAAGTCAAGATGTCTAGTGAAGATTGATTATATTCTTTGGAAATACCTCAAGATGCTGAGCAAGAACACTAGCTAAATATGACAAAAATATTAAATTCACGGACGAATTGTAGATTTATAAATTTACTTATTCATATAAAAAAAATACATGAAATGTGGCACAAGGCCAAAAACGGGGTTGTTAGCGGGCGTTCTACGGTAGCTATCCTATACCTAGCTAATCGCATTTTCGACCCAATAGTTCTTAACAATTTCTCCATTTACCACAAGAACTCGTACATCGTCTTACAATTTTACAAACACCATAATACCACGAATTCACAAGGGAACCTAAAAACGTAATACTACCCATGAGATAAAAATTTATTTACAAATAATAATTTTATAAAATATATATGAAAATAAAATGATACGAAAATGTGAGCGGGAGGGGCTGAATACCCCCCCCCCCCAAAAAAAAAAAACAGACTAAAATTAAAACAAAATATCCAAAGTAAAATAAACAGATGTTAGTAAGAGCCGTCCACCACATAAAAATCAGAGTGGCTACTGTGTTCCGCCAAAAGGGATTAGGGGAGGATAAAATAAAAAAAAGGAATAAGGAAATCAAATAGTGACCCAGTCAAGATGAACAAAGTGACTAAAAACAAACTGGGGAGGTTGAGTTGGATCAGGTAGATTAATAAATGGCTAGATGGATCGGTACGTGAACAATTATAGGGAATTTAACAACAATAATGAAGAGGTATTCGTTATCCTGATTATCTGAAAATATTGCTGGTAGGGATTTTTAAATCATCTCGAAGCTTCCACTTTGAGAACTTCGAAAATCACACTGTTGTTCAATGGAAAACATATGAAACAGTACATATACACTTATATTTTATACACAAGGAGACACGATATAACAATATATCAATGGTTCTGCAGGGAGAAACGGTTAGCGAGGCTGAAAATATAAGTCAGAAGAGATAAATAAAGATGAAATTTGTTAGCAAGGTAGAATAGTTAATTTGCTTTTTGATGTCTGTTACATTATCAAATTATGAGTGAAAACTTAATTTTCTCTTGTTCGTTTTTTCTCTTTTTTAACAGTATTTCATTCTTTTATGTTTTAAAGCCTCGTTTTGTTTCCTGGCAATTGCTTTAGTCTAACTATTTTTTTATTTTGCAAAATACATTTGCCCATTAAAAACGAAATGATAATCTAACAAAGAAACGAGCGTCGTAAAACTCGATCAATGAAAACTAAACTTTAAAAAGGGGCGAAGGAAACGTTAATAAAACCAATGAATTGCGTAGATCCTAAGATAAGAAAGCTGAAAAGAATAAAGACAAAGGGAACGAGACCAATTATTTTTGAGAGGTTCGCATCAGGCGCTGACACTGCGGACCACAACTACGATAAATAAAGGTGATCAACCACATGATTATTATGACTGTAGAATAATCTAAACTTATTCATAAATAGAACTTTGTCCATGTGTGTGTGTGTGTGTCCGTTACCTGTAGACTCCGAAACGGCTGAACCGATTTTCTTGAAAATTTACACAGTTGTCCTATAAGCGTCTGCGAGTGTTCTTAGCTAGGATTTGTGTCGAGGTACCCCCGATAAATTTCGAAAATCGATAAACGAAAAAATCGGGTTATAGAAGGTCCGATTTTAATCAAATTTGATACACTCATAGACAAAGACATAAGAATTGATATTCAGAAGTTTCAAGATTGCAGTTATTACAATAGTGCAGAAAATCGGTAATATGTATAAAAGGCAAGATGTTTGTGTGTGTGTCTGTTTATCTGCCTGTATGTCTGTATTTTTTTCAGCCATTTTATTTTAGTTTTTGCATCGGATTTGACTCTAAGCAGGTATAATTGTAGTTCTTAGTCTCAGCCATGATACCATTTACTCAGAGGGCTTATGTTGCCTTCCAAATTCTGTTTACAACGAAAAATCTTATTTGATATCGATACCAGGAAATCAAAATTTGGCTTACATCCATTCATTTTTCTTTTAGTCTACGGTTTCGCTTTAACTGGAAACAGCTATTGCATTTTTTGTCTTTCGTGCCTAGGTCCAAAGAGTCTGACCATGGATTAGTTTTAAAGCTTTCATTATTCCCGAGCAACGCCGGGCTATACTGTTAGTTGTATAATAACTAAAGAAACGCATCTTCTAATCAGTGACTTCAAAAGGAACTGACTTTGATCGTCTAGCCCACTTTCACCTACAAATGCCGCATCAGAAATTGTAACGAAATTCTTTCTCACAGGGCGTATAGTAGATGTTTTTTTTTTCTCTGTGTATGTCAATTCATTCTCTTGTTACTGTCTCATACATATTGGAGCTCAGGTCTCTGAACAGAACATTCTTTTCAACAAATCATCCTTATGCCTTAACTTAACGTCACACAGAATTAGTTTTTTTTTTGTTTCAAATTAATTTTTTATTCATATAAAGTTACCCCTTAGGGCACTTTGGTATTGTTTAATCGTGTTGAAGCTTAACTTGCTAGATTAAGTTTTTAATCATCTCATCTGAATCAAGTTGAGAATGCTACTAGTTCACAACAAATATTGGAAATGAAAGAATAGACTGAGAAAATATACGATTGGGTAAAGCAAAAAAATGTACAGGATTACATAAGATAGAAGATAATGATTGATGCTGCATTGAAATTTCATTTTCAATGACGTCTCCCAGTAGTGTCACACAATTTTCCCATCTGTCCACAAGATTCCGTATTCCCTCAGCATAAAAATATTTGGACTGTTGTCTCAGTCAATCACTCACAGCACTTTTGACTTCATCGTCGCTTTCAAACTACATGCCTCTCGTGAAAGTTTTCAAGGGACCAAGCAGGTGAAGGTTTGAAGGGGTAATGTCTTGGCTGTAAGCAGGAGAGACACTGCTGAGACAACTCGACACTCTTCTGTTTGTGCTCTTCAGTGAGCATCTTTGGCACCCACCAGCAGCTGAACTTCGAGTAGGCAAGGTCATTATGGACAATTTTGAATGCTGTCCCAATAGATATGCTCAAAGTCCTTGCAATGCCATCCACTGTCACCTTTCTGTCAGACTGAATGAGGTCATTGACTGATTCGATCACCTCAGGAGACCTCACTTCTGTAGGCCTTCCAGACTTGTCTTTATCCTCAACACTACTCCGTCCCTCTTTAAACAATTTAGCCCACTTGTAGCCTTTTTTTGGCTGAAATATACGGCATCATACACAGTTGATATTCTCCTATGAATTTCAACTGGTTTACACCCTTCAGCGACCAAAAACTTGATAACTGACCTCTGTTCAATCCTGGAGCATGCTTCTTGGTCGGCCATCTTTGTTAATTTTCAAAACTCTCAAAGATGTTTTCTTTTAATCTGCAAAAAAAAAGTTAAATCCATTTGAAAAAGAAGTAAATAAAAAAAATAAAAAGTACGCTTCTATCTGTATTAGAAGTCATTATAGCGAAAAATTCACTCCCTTTTATTGAATGACACTCGTAATTCAAGCAAAAAGACACTTATACGTAGAATCAAGATAATTATCCTTTCTATGACATATAAAAGGTCGAATTTCTTATAAGAAAACAGTTGATATTACTCTTAAGACTTACCATTGATGAGGAAAGAACTGAATATTTTCAGTCTCGAGACAAGACACCAAAACATCGGAAAGGATTTCAGAAAAACAAAGAAGAATTCTGACGCCAAATGCCCACGTTTTTAACACACTGGAATCGCAGAGATTGATTACAAGCAGAAACTAAGATACTCTCTGTAAGCACTAAATGGAAAATGATATAATGTCTTCAGTTGAATACTGTTGCCATATATGGTCGGGTGCTCCTGCTATCCACCTACGTATCTTTGATAAAATCCAACGAAGAATCTGTAATGTAATCGATCCCGACTTGGCAGCTCGGATACAGGCACTTTTTCAGCGGCGCAATGTGGCTTCCCTGTGTCTCTTCTACAAATACTTTCACGGTTCCTGCTCCGATGAACTTAGCTCACTGGTGCCCCATATATATGAATTTACTCGAGCCACAAGATCAACAACTAGATGCCACCCTTTAGTGTGAAACCAATAAATTGTAAACTGCAAAGTCTACTATTAGAGCTTTTTTTCTCGCACTTCCCGCCTATGGAATTCCCTTCCATTTACTTGCTTTCCCGACAGCTATAATCTTCAAGAATTTAAATGTAAAGTCAATAGTCATCCCCTATCTCACTAACCTTCATCCTCTCTCTCATGCTTCTTTCTCCGTCCACTCCACTCTCATCAGTATTCTCATCCTTCTCTTACCCACTTCCTGACACCCCCCTATAACATGTCACTCTTTCTCATAACGTTCCTCCTTTGTAACCTCCTGCAAAACAGTGGCAGTAAAATACCTTGCTTAGGGCGATATGATTATAAAAAAAAAACAACTAGATAGATATGAAAAGTCCGCGATAGATAGATAGATAGATAGATAGATAGATAGATAGATAGTATTCTCATCCCACTTCCTCATTCCCCCGTAACCTGACACTTTTTCTTTTTTTTTCTTTTCTCCCTCTACGTAACCCCCTGCAAAATAGTGGTAGTAAAATACCTTGCTTTGGGCGATATGATTATAAAAAAAAATTCTATACTATTATAATGTGGTTATAAATTGGGGGATCAATTTTACATTACAATTAATATATAAACTGATCCCTCACTTTATGTCTACAGTCATCCATCTCTTACCCACTTTCTAAACACCCCCATATCCTTTGACTCTTTCTCATAACTTTTTTCCTATGTAACCCCCTGCAAAATAGTGGGAGTAAAATACCTTGCTTTGGGCGATATGATTATATAAAAAAATGAAGCCGTCTTTGTTCCAAAGGCAGTAACATTCCAATCAGATTTAAAGTCGAAACTGTATGACACGTTTGCTTATTTGCTACTAAACTAAATCCAGCTTTAGAACTAATTTTAAAAACTAAAAATAATTCAAGGAACGGAAATTTAAAAAAAAAAGCATTTATAAGCAAACCGCGTAGACAGCAGATATACAAAGATAGAATGGGGCGTAAGACAAGGATGTGTGTTTTCACCGGATCTATTCAACTTGTACAGCAAGACTATTCTGAGGACCTTAGAAGTTATGCCAGGATTCGTTATCGGAGACAAAAATCTAAACAACCTAAGATACGCAGATGATACAGTGCTGATAGCAGACACAGAAAGGAAACTACAATACCCCCTACAGAAGGTAGCTGAAGAGAGCGATAAGAAAGGACTACAAATAAACTGCAAGAAAACCGAATGCATGGTCATCAGCAAAAAAGCAGCCCAATATGCCAAATACAGGTCGATGGTACTAAAATCAAGCAGGTAAAAAATTAAATACCTGGGAAGTATTATAACAGAAGAAAGAAAATGAGTCACAGAGATCCGATTTTGAATTGGTATGGCGAATGAAGCATTCCAGAAGCTGAGTAAAGTATTAAGAAATAGCACAATTTTGCTAGAAACAAAAAAGAGAGTACTGGATAGCTATGTGATGTCGGTTTTTCAATATGGCAGTGAATGTTGGACAATATCATCAAAGATAAAGGAAAGACTTGAAGCAGCTAAAATGTATTTCTACAGAAAGATGCTGCGAATATCATGGATCGAGCATGTGAGCAATGATGACGTTTTGGAAATGATGGAAACGAAAACAAATTAATACTGTGCATCAGAAAGAGACAGCTGAAGTTTCTGGGACATGTATTGAGGAAAGAGGGCTTGGAGAACCTGATATTAACAGTCAAGATAGAGGAAAAGACAGACAAGGGAAAGCAGCGGATAAAATATTTGAAAGACCTAATTAGTTGGATGATGGAACGAGATTTGCATGGTGTAACAAGAGAAGGCGTGCTAAGAGCCACCAGGGATAGGGAGACGTGGAAAGCCATGATCGCCCACGTCCTGAAATGACAGGGAACATAAAAGAAGAAGACAGCTAAAACACACTACACATATTTATATATAAAATAGCTGTGCTCATACTACAATGAGTACTGCTTCATTAAAACCTGAATATATATACTATACATGTGTCTACCCTCATAGGTATATTTATTAATTCTCGTAACTATATATATATATATATATATATATATATATATATATATATATATATATATAATATGCGTATTACGGCTAAGCATCCACAATGCAGGAACCCCATTTGACTTTTGAACGTTGTCTATATTTTGCTTGATAATTTAGTGGCAAAAACACATAATTAAAATCTTATCTATTATAAGTTGAGATCTCTAATAAAAGGCTCGAGATTTATTGCTTATTTGTCGTTTCTGCAATATTTCGCAAATGTCAATTCAAAGAAGTCCATGCACATAAATCAAACCCATGTAACTATTTCCCGTTTGTTCTCGTTCCTTTATTTTCTTTGTTTTATCTCCTCGTAGGAATTCATACAAACGTACACATAGGGCAATGACAAAAAAGGCTTTGTTTCATTGAATATATGTTGATTTGTTTCGTAGAATTGCCTTTCCGGCTAAAAATTAATTGATCAATTTTAATTACACGGATCGATTTCAGAGACCATATCATAATTTGTAGTGGTAAGTCAGATTCCAAGAAAGTTCTTCTATAGTTTTACAAAAGTTGAATTTTGAATTGGTACCCTCTGAATAAAGAGACGTTGCCACCATCCGCAAACACTGAAAAAATTTGTGACAGCAATAGTATTAGGACAGGACGAGGGGAAAGGAACCAGGAACCTCTTCCTAAACAGGAAACAAGGCGTGCGCCTCTACTCCTGTCCAAAAGAAGAGGAAAGAGTGTGAACCGGGTGATAGAAGAGTCTATCTACTCCAATTAGAAAAAACGTAACTAAGTTTTAACTTAGTATAAGTCGGAACAGGACTTCTAAGAAAATAGTTCTGCAGTGTCCTCCCCCTCAATGCCCTTTTAAGGAAGACACATTTGCCCATTTTAATTGTAGTTAAAAATGCACAGTGGAATCTACCCGGCATGTTTGTCTTGAAATTGCAATCACTTTTAATTCTGGGAGATTGCTAAGCATGTGTGACAATTTTCGTCTTTTGTTTTGATTGCTTGTTACATTTTGGAAACGCATTAAATAAATAATTAATTATTGTCTTCTTTTTGGTTGTTAGTTTTTTTTTAATTTTGAGAATGTATTTTATTTACCTACTGTACAACTCATTTTATAATTTGTCCTTTTCATAGCGGTGATTATAATTATTTATTAAAATGAGTCAGTACTTTTAAATGCTGTTCGTTTAACTTGTGTTTTCCTTAAACGGACATGGGGGAGAGGGTACTGCAGAACTATTGGCTTAGAAAGCTTCTACCGACTTATACTAATTTAAAACTTAGTTAATTTTTTTTTCTTATTGGAGTAGATAGATCCTTCTATCGCGCGGTTCACACTCTTCCCTCTTCTTTTGGACAGGAGTAGAGACGCACGCCTTGTTTCTAGTTTAGGAAGGAGTTCCCGGTTCCTTTCCTCTCGTCAGGTTCTAATCCTAGTGCTGACGCAAGATTTTTGTAATGTTTGTTGATGGTGGTAACGTCTCTTCATTCTGAAGGTACAGGTTTAGCAGTTTTCTGGTTGCTGTTTTGGACTTGTAGATACAAGTAGCGCCATGAGAGGCTACCCTGATCAACAGTTGAAGAATATTGGGGTTATATGTCTTACCATATGGCGCATGGACGGGTGTCCCTACATGAACCTCCGTTAGCCACCCTGAGACCAGATTAGGCTGCAGTCTGCGCCAGTTTCCCTCTCACACATGCTGCTTACAGCGACCGACTGATTCTACTCTAGGCCTTTCTCCTAATAAAGCTTTCATGAATATATACTATGATAATAGCAAATCTAAACCAGCTAACCTAAAAATACCCAAACCCATCAACATTTCCTTCGCTATCATACGAGTTATACGCACAAAATTTTAAAGTGTCGAATCCTTCTTCAAGTCAACTCACCTGATAACCTAGCCCTCTGCGAAACTAACCTTGATCCTTGATCCTCTCTTCTGAATTCTATGTCCCTGGTTACGTTCCCCTCTTCAGGAAGGAGTCCAATGTCCACATGCATGGGCTCGGTGTTTGCGTCAGTGAACACCTCCCTCTAGCTAGGGTGATCTCTCTTGTTATCTCTAGATCATTCTTATATGTTTCCATCCCTCCCTACTAAGCTCAGTTAGCTTTTTTTTTCTCCTCTACCGCTCCCCCTCATCTCCCGACTGTTCCAATCTTGAAAACATCTTATCTTAATATTGACGAGGCTATTTCTTCTCATCCGTCTGCCCATTGTTTGGTGAATTTAACGCCTACCACGCCAATTGGCTGAAAACCTGTCACAGATGTTGCTGCTGTCCACACCATGAATTTTCCAATCACTCCGTCTCTTATGCAAGTGGTGGATTACCCCACGCGTTTCTCTAATAACCCTAATGAACCAAACTCACTACTAGATCTCTGTTTTACTTACATCCCTGACTCTTGCAATGTCAAGCAACTCTTCCATCTTGGAATTTCTGACCATGCGGTGGTTTCCGTTAACATCTCCTTCCACTTCCACTCCACCCAAGAACCTGAGACTAGCAGATTATCTTCCTGCTACCAAAAAGCCGATGGAGACTTGTTCCGCAATTTTCTATGTGACGTCCCTTGGAACAAAGACATTAGTCTTCCTGTTGAGGACTGTGTGGCGCAGGTATCTTCTTGGGTTAAGGCTGGCGTCGATGCTTTCATCCCAGCCAGGAAGTTGAGATTTCAACCCCACTTCTCCCCTTGGTTCTCCCCCACTTTCTTGGTCACCATCGCCCATCGAAATCACCTCTTCCGGTTTTATCTGAGTCACGCGTCAGAACATAATAGGCGTTTTTTTGACTCTGCTCGCACTGAGTGCAAGAGGATACTTAAAGAAGCTAAGAGCAAGAATGAAGCGGCGCATAGCATCCCGTACGTTTGGTTCGAAAGATTACTGGAGGCTCTGCAAAAGTGTACTAAACAATAGCAGACTCTCAATCCCCCTCTAACCAACAAATTTGAGGTCCTCACCTCTACAATAGACAAGGCTGAGTGCTTTGCTCTTAGATTCTCCACCAACTCGACATCGGAATCGTCTGGAGTATTTACATCCGACTTCCCACACTGACTTGAGACCCAACTGAATGACATCCACATTACCCACTTGTTGGTCTCTAAAACAACTTCAAAGCTTGACATCCATAAAGCGTGTGCCGACGATGGAATCCCAATCATTCTCCTGGAGAAATGCTTCCAAGAAGTCTCTTCAAACTCTATAACTACTGCCTCTTTGCTTCTTGCTTTCCTCCTTGCTTGTAGTCTTCCCCTGTGATTCCAATATATAAAATAATGGTGAATCAACGGACCCTTTTAATTACCGCCCTATCAGACTCCAACAGCTTTTTGGCAAAGTGTTCGAAGCCATCATCAACGCCGAGTTGGTACAACATCTCACAGCCCGCAGACTCTTCTCTGACAAACAGTATGGTCCCGCAATGTATTTTACCGAGACAAAATAATTATCTTTTAAAATTTAAAAACTTACAATATTTCATTTCTAACTTATGCTCAAATATAACTTAAAAAATTACTTCACCAAATTAAATGTCCAACACAATTCTTAATTAATGTTTTTAATATAACATAATTATCTAATCTTAATTTTAATCTAAACATTTTAGCCCAACTACTCATGAAGCATTAAAAAAATTTCCAAACTGCTTGTAAAAGTATTTGTTTACCTATTTAAATACTGTTTCGCCCCACTATGTACCTTCACTTATAACTTATGCTCCAACATAACTTTTTTCTTTTTAATCATCTCACCCCAAGCAAGGCACTCCACTGCCACTATTGCGCATGGGGCTACATAGGGGAAGGTAAAGAGAAGGAGTGGTTAGACATAGGGAATGTCAGGAGGAAGGTGACAGATGAGTAAGGATACCGAGGATGAGGGTTGGGCAGATGGCAAGAGTGTTTGATAGAATGGGAGCAGGTTAGTGTGTTAGGAGGTGTCTATTGGCCTTACATTTAAACTCCTGGAGATTGTAGCCGTCGGCGAAGCAATCGTTTGGAAGAGAATTCCACAGTCGGGAAGTGCGAGGAAAGAAACTGTTGGAGTAGAAGTTACGGCTGCATTTTATCGGTTTCACTGTAAAAGTGTGGGATCTAGTTGCTAATCTAGTATCTCGTTCAAATACGTATTTAGGGGGCACTAGTGATCTAAGTTCATCGGAGCAGAAGCCGTGAAAGTATTTATAGATATGGAACTTAAAAAATAAAAATTATTTTACTACAAGAAGTGACCCGCACAATATTTATTTGTTTTTTTACTTCAAATACGTAAGTGTATCATAGATATTAATCCAAATTCTAACGTAAATATTCCAGCCTCTTTCCTCGTGAAGTAATAAAAAAATCTAATTTTTAATAAGAAAAACGCCCAAAATTCAATCTACTCTTCAAAGTTATTGCCTACCCAGTTAAGAAATCCATAGTCCAATTATGTATCATATTCAAACAAAATTAAAAGATGACATATCAAGACACCAGGCCATCCTGCTTCCATTCACGACCTAGATCTTAAAACACTATGATTATTTAGTTCTCTACTATCACTGGCACAATTCTTGTCTTCAATTTCCACATTGTTTCTATTTCAATTTCCAGATTTTATAGTTTGTCAGTTTTTCGAATTCTTTGGTTGCTATGTCACAATCCGTTGGACAAGCCATATCGATTAATGGGCAAACTTTTTCTTTCTGGTTTTAACAATAATGTCTGGCCCATTTGCTTCAATCTCTCTGTCTGTGCAGATGGTATAATCCCATAGAATGGCGACATCTTCCACCTCTGTAATCGGAGCTGGGTGAGGTTCATACCAGTGTTTGTTTACATACCTTCCACAGTGATTGCACACTGTTCAATGCAAAACTGCACCACTCCTCCATGACGATCCCTATATTCACCTGGGGCATGCACAGAACATACCGAGACCAGATGGTCTATTGTTTCTTGGCATTTATCACAGAACCTGTATTTTGGATTCACATTATTACGCACAATATTTGCCTGAAAGTTCTTGGTGAAAAGAATTTGCTCTTGCGCTGCAAGAATAAAGCCTTCAGTCTCAGACTTTAATCCAGATGCACGAAACCATCAATGAGTATTAAATTTATCGACACTGGATTTATTGGCATGTTCTGGATATTGGCCATGCAGAGGTTTTTCTTGCCAGCGTTATTTCATCTGTTCAAGAGTTTTATCCTTGGCTTTCTTTTTCATATTTTTGCTGCAATAGTTGGTTCTTGGTTTCTGTTTTGTTTTTTTACAGAATCTATTAAATTTAAATCTTGCTTGTATTTACTGCCTTCTTTTATTATTGAATATTATTATTATTATTATTATTATTATTGATACTACTACAGCGCATTTACACACATTACTAGTATCATTATTAAAACACACTGTGAAGTGTGCGATTTAAGAAAGGAAAAAGAAAAGATACCTCATAAAGTTTAAAAATATTTTAACAATACGTCTGTTGTTAGTTTTTTTTTTTTCAAGTACAAAAATGCATACTCGTGAATTATAATGTGTTTTGTAAAACGTCCCTTGTCGTAAGAAAAATGGTTCAACTCTAGCTTTGAATAAGGGAATTTAATTGTTATCAAACACAAAATTTACATCCAGTTCCGATAAAACTAAAGTTGAAACTTTTGACATTAGAGTCGTATTCTCAAGGAATATTCTAATGACCGAATTATTTTGCCAACCAACCTCATCATGTATTCATCTTCACCGCCGTCATGTCCTTCATTATCATACGATAACATAAATTTCGATGTCTCAGAGAAATTGCACTTAAATAAAAGCAATCTAATGATTTCATTTGCCATTAAGTCAATAATAGTTTGTAGCGTAGAGAGCTGGTTATGTTTCTTCAATTCGGCCTTGTGTCAGACTTAACCGAACTCCCTACAGCTTACATGTTTTATGCAGAATTATCATCAGAAGGTTGGCTGTGGGCAGGTTGGAATATGTGGAATTGTGTGGAATGGCGTAAGAAGAATAAAATATACATTTTGGATTTTAAATAGAAATTTATTAAAAGGAAAGAATAACAAAGGTTGTAGAAGTTAATATTCAATAAGAAACTTTGTAAAAGATTAAGCGTAGAGTTCATGTTCAAAACTAAAGTTGAGTTAAGTGTATCCCGAGTTGAAGAAATTGTTCGTTGTTTTAATTGTTGAAAGAGATACGGAGAAAGAGAACTAGGTGCAACCTGACCTTATCTCCGGGTCGATTTGAAGTTGTTACATTTTAGATGTGTGTCAGCAAACTGCCTCCTCTGACTGACCCCCGTAACCGGTTAGAGGCCATCCTTAAAGATTGAATCTAGTTACGTGGGGTGGTTCACAGAATGATTTTTTCTTTTGTGGAACAACCTTTTCTCTGACGTATTTTGAATTTTGCGATTTGATGACCAATCAGGAATCAGTGTTCCGCCTCAAGTTATCACTTGTCACGTCCTAAACAAATTGCTGACAAAGTTATTGTAAAAAATGGTTGCTATAATTTTATCCAGATAACACATTCAAAATTATGAGTAAATAATTGTCGTCACCAACTGACACCGATATTTTACTAATATTTAGAATGTACACCAAACTCAAGCTATACCAGAGCTCTGTTGTGTCTACTCTCCTCTACGGATCTGAGTGCTGGAGAATGACTAACACTGATCTCGCCAAACTTCGATCCTTTCACACCCTATGCCTCTGACGAATACTGAAAATGAAGACCTGTTGAAGAAATGCAATCAAGAGAACATGGGCGCCATCATTACAAGCAGTCAGTGGAGATGGATTGAGCATGTGCTCCGGAAATATTCACAGTCACAATCACAAGGACAGCACTGCACTGGACCCCAGATGGCAAAAGAAAGAGGGGAAGACCAAAAACGATATGGAGAAGTACGGTGAAAAATGAGACGAAAGCCATGCAGTACTCTTGGGGATCATTGACTAGTCTCGCCCAAGATAGGCAGAGGTGGAGAAATTTTGTTGCTGCCCTACACACTATTGGGTGTAACGGATGATGATGATGATGATGATGTCGAGAATGTACGACGCAACAACTCTGAACATATTTATAAAAAATGTATGTAATATTAGACAGATTTAGGTCGATTACACTATATTACTCACACATACACACAGTAAAATTAACCTTCAGCTATCTTAGGCCATTTACATTAAATCAAAGCAACACACACTTAATAAAGTCACATTCCAATCTAGTCACAACATATTACATTGCATTTAGATATATGGCTGTGTTTTTAACATTTTGATCTCTTACGTGCTGTGATATAATAGAACTACATTACTAATTTACGACCAACGTCTGTAACTCGGCGATTGTTATCGTCGCATAGCAATGTTTTATGTCAACACATGATAATAATCATCTTTCATGGTGGATGTTTTTATGTTAAGGTCCCTGTAACCTCTCTGAAGATGGCTCATGTGAGCCGAAACTTAGAATCAGCATCATAAAAATAATCTATCTAAATGTTGTAAAATGTTTGTCTTTGTCTTCACTTGAAATTAAATAAAAATACGATGTTTGGAACAGCGCATGATCAGACATATGTTGGACACGTTTTGTATTTATTTTCACCTGCAATTAAAGCAAAAATACGAGGTTTAGAACGGCTTCAGAGTAAATATAATAGGCATTCATTGTCTGTTATATATATATATATATATATATATATATATATATATATATATATTGATTAATACTTAGTTTTTGGTCCTAATAGGGTTAAACCAGTACACATTTGTATTAAAAAGTGTTCTATACAATTATATTGTAGAAGGTTTGAATATTTTTCATTTATAAATGAGTTATTTCGCTACCTTGGTTACCACCACGAGTGGTTTCTTCAGGCTATTTTTAATAACTGATTTTACTTTTTACTGTTTTACTTTTCAAGAATGCTCTTGTAACGGTGTTTTATTTGAACATTCACGTGGCAAAGAATTTATGAATACGCATTTTTTAAGTTCAAACGATTTATGAGGTTTTCATCCATGTTTGTATGAACCTAATAGATATTTCATAGTGTGGATGCATTTTGGCATAATTTCTGTTCTTTCATTTAACAGTTCGTCTTTATTTGGGAATATCATAATTTCTAATTTTTCTTCTTGGCACAGTCTACATATTTGTCCACCATTGTAAAGCTTAGCTGTTTTTACAATGCTCTACGTTATGTGTGGATCTGTTTCATATTTTCAATTGAATTTCCAGTTATGGTTAGCCAATTTTGTATTGTTTTTTTAATTTTTATATTTTAAATGTAGATGGCCCTAACAAAATATATTTGGGCCCAACCAAAGACACTTTTAAGACCAGGATGTTCAACACGTTTATAAATTAATATATATATATATATATATATATATATATATATATATATATATTCTTCTAAAATACATTGAGATAATGTTTGACGGCATGTGTACACTTGTAAAAATATATTGAATACCCTTTAACAATATTCTTATAATTAATATATATATATTTAATATATATTTACCTGTTATAATATATCAGTGCAAATTATTGAAATTACTTATGCTTTTTTTTACGAAAATCACAATGTGCATAAATGGTTGAGCTAAAAAGACGAAGTCAACATCAATAAGCGAAAAGCCGAAGATTTATCAAAGATTTATCAAAGAATTAGTTACACGACAAATACAGAAGGGCACGCATGAAATCAAATAAAAATGTAAGCTCTTAAATGGAAGAAGTATTTCTTCTAACGTGTCAAATAGAAGTAAAATGCAGCAGGAAAATATATTTGCCAAGATGGAGAAAATAATATCAGTTACGATCATCAAGGAAGGATTTATTTTTCTTTACCACATAAGGCAAACAATGGCAGCTGTTTCTGATGTTCAGCTGGAAAGCATGAAAATGAAACAGAAAAAAATTTGCAAACAGACACTACCGGCCATAATAATTAGGCCACCCCAGTTTAAAAAAACAAAAACAAAAAAATCATTAATATTTTTATGAGAATTTTTACAGTAAAACACAGAGATGTTTCGTCAATTCACGGGCTAGTGAAAATATACCGTTATATACTACATTGAATATGTTATCTATCTATCTATCTATCTATCTATCTATCTATCTATCTATCTATCTATCTATTTATATCTCTCTCTCTCTCTCTCTCTCTCTCTCTATATATATATATATATATATATATATATATATATATATATATATATACACTACCGGCCATAATTATTAGGCCAGCCCCGCTAAAAAAAACAAAAACAAAAAAAAACATTCATTTTTTAAAAGAATTTTTACAGTAAAACCCAGCGACAATTCAACAATTCACGGGCTAGTGAAAATATGTCCTTATATCCTATATTGAATATGTTACATACATACATACATACATACATACATACATACACCACCGGCCATATTTCTTAAGCCACCCGAGTTTTAAAAGAAAATTATGTATGTCATACTATTTTTAGTATTCATTGAAAAGTGGATAATTCTAAATGAAGATAGATTGGATCGTTTCTTATTATTACTTTACAAAATGTTACAAAACAGCCAGGAAGCCTTTGCTTCGGCCAGCCAAAAAGAAGATGAGACTAGCATGGGGATAAAGATCACAAAAAGAGGATAACAGAGCAGTTCATTTCATTGGTGCAGTATTAATAACCATTCTATTCTTTAAAAAGTAAAACAATGATGTATTTCGTATTAGTTTTTGTATTTATTGACAAGTGGATAATTCTAAATGAAAATAGAATAGTTCTTTTGTTATTATTACTTTGCAAAATTTTACAAGGCAGCCAGGAAGTCTTTGCTTTGGCCAGCGAATAAGAAGAAGAAACTAGCATGGGGAAGAGAACACAAAAACTGGACACTAGAAAGGTTCATTTGATGCCTATGTTATTGTGCAATACTAACAAAAGAACCATTCTATTTTCACTTAGAATTATCCACTTGGAAATAAATCCTAAAAATAGTATGAAATACATCATTGGTTTTTAAAAACTGGGGTCGCCTACTAAATATTACCGTAGTATATATATATATATATATATATATATATATATATATATGCAGTACTTTTGTCTTGGTGTACAGATTACCTTGAAGCACTGGTTCACGTGGGATCAACGAATTTAAGCAACGTCAATCCTGTTCAGTAACTAGGTGGGTAAATGCCTTGGAATACAGATGCGCTAAGCTTGTGTGTGCTGATGAGATAATTACTCGTAATTGTTAATCAGAGAGCAGAATTCAAATCGCAATTATTGTTGCTTACGCGCAAATGCCATTGTGAAAAAAAGGTATGTATCGATCTGTTATCGTTCTAGCTATGACATAATTTGTAAGATTCATATCATTAAACCAATTTTATTTCCCCACTGAAAAAAATAAATTCTTACTTTCTAAAATATTTTCTGACTTTAAATAACCTGAAAAAGTCTAATACCCAATAGAAAACGTATCACTATATCTTATCGGAAGCCGCTAATATTTTGAACAATATATATAATACTGTGCAAATGTATTAGAAAAAGAATTATTTTATATTTTATGAGGCATATTGACAGAAAATAAACAACTTAATTAAATAATTTTATTTGATTAATGAACAAATGCTTTAACCAGGAAAAATATTTGCTACAAAATAGATTTAATATTTAGTATAGTAGCCTTTTGCTTTGATCACAGCCACCATTCTGTCAGGCATTGACATCATAAGCTTCTAAAATATATACAATGGTATCCCCTGCCACGCAGCTTGTATTTGTTCCCAAAGTGTGTCTTGCGAAGTAACATTAGATTTATCAATTTTTTTATCAAAAATATCCCGTAGATGTACAATAGGATGGAGATCAAGGCATTGTGGGGGCGGATTCACATTCCGAAGCCTTCCTTCTTCATCCTTTTTAGTTAAATAATTCTTACAAATGTTTGGATTTTCACCCTCAATTTGAATTTCAGTGAGGTTTTTAGGAAAATCACCCCTGCGCTAATACTTTTACGCACTAAAGTTAGTGTGCAAAAGGATTTGAACAGGGGTGATTTTAAACTTAATTTTGATGCCTCATAAAAGATAAAATGGTTATTTTCCTAATCATTTTGGACAGTACTATATATATATATATATATATATATATATATTACGGAAATCAACGAATTTTAACGAAACTTGGTTATAAGCAACCGACAATTTGAAATGAATTGTTTCAACATTATTTTTTATCGATACTCGTATTTAAGTAGATATTCTGTTTTATAATGAAACAGTATTATATATTTATATCTACCGGCTTGATTATTTACGATAAATTTTTATTACGAAAATGGGTGCTATTCGGCAGGATTCGAACCTGCGACCCCTATCTATATAGGGGAAGCTACCATTTGATCTGGTAACGACTTTGACATCTCGACCACGAATAGCCTCCCGTCTAGAATTAAATTAAAAATTAAATTAAATTAAAATTAAAAACAGAATATCTACTTAAATACGAGTGTCGATAAAAAAATGTTCAAACAATTCATATATATATATATATATATATATGTATATAAAATTTATGAAACGTTCTGGTAAAAATATCAGCCCATTTTGACGGTGCCGCCAAGAATTTTATCTGCGATTTCTACTAATATTTATTGCCATCAAAAACTCTCTTTCACAAAGAGGTACATTCACTAATTGACATCTATCACTCTTTACACGTCCTTAAAATACCAATATTTTCTTTTTATATATTAGTCTTTCATAGAAGAACGAAATATTTCATCAGAGACGATTATAGAGAGGAAATACATCAATCTGTCTTCTTTCTTTTTGACTGGAAATAGTCGGAAATATTTTGCTTAGTGGAAAGCCTAGCAATTTCCAAAACAAATAGCAACGTACATGTTCTTCTAATGTTTCATTGGGAAAATTTATGTTTTCAATGGTCACCTTTTATAAGTTTTTAAAATTTTACTTAATTTTTTAAGAGGAATAACTTGATATGGAGAGAGATCAGAGAAAATTCAGTTAAATCCTCTCTACTATGAAAAAAAATGACAGTTGGATAAAAAATTGATAAATCTAATGTTACTTGGCAAGACACTCTGAAAACAAATACAAGCTGCTTTGCAGGCGATACTATTAGATACATTGAAGGAGCTTGTGATATCAAAGCCTGACAGAATGAAGGCTGTTATACTAAATATTAAATTTATTTTCGAACAAGTATATTATTTTCTTGTTAAAGCATTTGTTGAGTAAATCAAATAAATTAAATCAATTAATTAATTATATATATATATATATATATATATATATATATATATTCCGCCTCTTCATACCGAGCGCCCATAGATCAGACGTAGATTCGCCGACGGACGCCAATTCGTCGGGTGTCG
>JBBBDQ010000754.1:3052500-3130000 GCA_037127315.1 Ascarosepion bandense
ATTCTTTGCTGCCCATGAGCTACTTACCCGATCTACGGAGTGGATACATCAAAGACATTCCTGACTGACAAACGCTCCCACATACATACGCACAAAATCTCTTTTCAGCATTTATTGCTGTGAACATTTTAACGTCCTTTGAACTCATCAAAATGACATTACTTTATTTGTAAAAAACACCTTAATTGATTTCTGTGTATATATAAATTTTGTTTCTATACTCAATTTGATTTTCTTGTTTATACCCCCCTTATAGTGGGATATCTACTAACGAGGCCAAATTCAGTTAATTTGCTTCAACACACAGCTACGCTTCACTAGAACGGATAACTCACTATATATATATATATATATATATATATATATATATATATATATATATATATACCTAACAACCGGCGATGCTGATTTTTATTAAAGAATATTTTTAACAATACAAAAAAATATTCCCTTTTTTTTATTCATTTCTCTGGTAATGTAACCTTTTGGTTTTGATTTTACTAGCAAATTTCTATTTTAATGTCTTGTCATTCTTTTTAATCCTTTCATGATATATTTATTTTTACGTAACCCTATTTTCTCTTACTTTAATTTTTTAGTTTCTGTCAATTTGATTTTTTTTTCATTTTTATTTCCTTTCTCAGGTTCTTGTACCAAAAAATCGTATCAGGAATCAGGTTGACACAGATATCTTCTTGCCGTCCGCAAGTTTTAGATGCTTTATGGTATGTGGCCATACTGAATGTGATAAATGCCGTCCATTTAAAAAACACGTTAACAAAATAAATGGCAGATGACGACGAAAGAGGTAGTTATGACTATAACCATGTAATCCTTATTTGAAATACTACAGATAACGTTGACAGTTTCTTGCGTGTTCTCGGGCACTTGTGAATGAGAGGTAGTCCGCTGTTCAGATTGAAGGAAATGGTTTGCTTGTAAGCAAATGATTTCGTGAGAAAACTCATTTGCGCTCGTGAGTCACGTCCATTTTATCTTCAGGAGTTGGGTGCGAGCAGCAGGTAAGAAAGCAGCGAAAAAAGGGAAAAACTCAAAGCTACGAACGTTTTTCGTTCGCTTTTGACTATCAGCGGGCTAAGATGTTAGGCGCCATCTTTCTCTGATTTTCTGTTGTATATCAAATCAAGCTTATATAACACAATTTCTGATTTACGCAAATAACCATATCTGCTCTGAAATTTATTGTAATGTCAACAAACGTAAGCATGTTACGGAAATTAACGAAGATTAATGAAATTGGTTATAAACACCCGACAATTTGAAATTAATTGTTCGAACATTATTTTGATCGATACTCGTATTTAAGTAGATATTCTGTTTATAATCAATATAATATATATTTATTTTGACCGGCCTGATTATTTACGATAAAATTTTGTTACGAAAACGTGTTTTATTTAGCAGGATTAGAACCTGCGACCCTATCCACATAGGGGAAGCCACCATGTGATATTAGACCTCTCGACCACGAAGAACGAGCAGTCTAAACGAAGTCAAATTAAACCTATAACCCAATTTTTGAATTCATCTGCTCTGAAATGTATTGTAATGTCAACAAATGTAAACATGTTACGGAAATTAACGATGATTAACCAAACCAGTTACATATAATCGACAATTTGAAATGTTTTGTTTTAACATTATTTTTTTTTTAACGATACTCGTGTTTACGTAGATATTCTGTTTATAATCAGTATAATATATATTTATTTCGAGCGGCCTGATTATTTACGATAAATTTTTGTTACGAAAATCCTGCCAAATGACAAACGTTTTCGTAACAAACATCCATTTATTTATTAAGGTTATTTTTTAAGCGCAGCTTAGATGTGGCGAAAACCAAGAAAAATAGGGCACCAAGTGAGGATCAAATTAATTACTCAGTTGTAATGATCCTAACGAGACAAACTTGATAAAAATTACACCAACTCGAGGTGCCCATGATTTAATATATTAAGACGTTTACTACATATCATACGTGGATCAGATTAATCTAACGTCTATTTATTTTATAGGTTTATGAGTATTTGACTTAATGATCACATTTTCTTTTTTCCAAATTCAAGTTTAAAATTAAAAAGATGGAAAGACAAAGTTTAAATTGTCACCAAGAGATTGTGCAAGAAATGTATTTGCTCGTTTAGTTTCTATCATGTGAACTTCATTCTAGAAAATGTATGTGAATGTCAACGTGCTTGTACACGTGATGTTGCTTGAATAGAAATTGATTAAATATTTAAAAAATGAACGTAACTATTAAAGTGAAAGTAATATTTGTTTCAAACGGGAAATAATTCATTTTCAATTCTTAATCTATATATATAAAAGGCAAGATGTTTTTGTGTGTGTCTGCCTATCTGTCTGTCTGTATGTCCTTTATACAAATCCACAATTTTATCCGATTCTCACCAACCTTCACACAAATATTCTTTAGGCACCCGGTCAGGTCATGAGCTACTTATTTTTTCCGACTTCTCTCTGATATACGAAATCGATAACCCGATATCCGATCAGGTCTGATCAAGATCAGGGTTTCAGCCCTTTTATCGTGATTCTTGCTGCAGAATTTTCTCTGACTTAGCAAAATTATAGTTTTTAGTGTCAAACATTAGTAGATATTGTCAGACGACTCATTTTGCCCGATATCGGAAATCGATATCCCCGATATTCTATCGAATCTGATCCAAAACCAATATTCAGCAATCAATATGGCTCATTTTCTCCAATTTTACTCCAGCTGCGTACCATAAATCTTCATGGACTTATTTAGATTAGTTTATCCTTGGATGACATATTTGACTCCGATATTGGAAATCGACCCCGATATTTTCAGCCCTTTTATTTTTAATTTTCCTTTGGTTAAGTAGGTATAATTGTAGTTCCTAGTCTCAACCATGATACCATTTACTCAGAGGACTTATTTAGCCTTCAAAATTCAGTTTGCAACGGAGAACTTATTTGACATCTCTAGAGAAATCAAAATTTGACTTCATCCATTCATTTTTCTTTCAATCTACAGTTTCGCTTTGACTGGAAACAACTATTGCTTTTTAGTCTTTCGTGCCAACGTCCGAAGAGTCTGAGCTCCAGGACTTAGTTTTAAAGCTTGTATTACAGCCGAGCAACGCCGGACTATACTGCTAGTCATTTCTAAAATAAAGTTAAATTCTTACTGTAAACGAAGCTTAACATGCATGTTATGTTTTTGAAGAGAAAACAATCAAGAAATATAATGTTGCTTGGAGTCGATCTAGTCTTGATGTACTCTGTATTCAGGATATAATAATCGTTTCTGGCTACTGGTATTTACTGTTCCTCTCAAAAATTACGGATTTACAACAATTCCGGTTTTTAACATAGGACATATGTTTGGATAAAATGTTTCCGTAGGCTACGCATAAGTGGTTCTTGTCTGTTTAACCTAGACGAGATCACCCTTCTGCATAACCTCGTCTGGGTTTCTCTCTGTCCGGATGTAGAGATTTTGACGATGTTGAACCAGCGATGGCTCGGATATACATCTGACACCCCACCTAGGCAGAATGCGTCACAGGACTATTTTAACCTCGTCTAATAATATTTCATAGACCTTGCAAAATGAATGGTCAGACCTGCTGTCGATTTTCCTTCGACAAGACACTTCTCATCATCAGAGGCCTCTCTAGGTTCATTCTTCTAGAAGACAGTAAGGAAGACAATTGCTAACCAGTGCAAGCTGAGACCATTGTCTCTCTGCCCGCAGGCAGAGAAACTTAGAGTCAAAGCAATAACATGCAATATTTATCTGCTTGGCGGAATGCAGCAGAAGGCCATTTTTAGGAGATAACTCATGAAGCACTAATATGAAAGGAATGAAGATCCTATCTCCCAGTAACTATAATAAAGGGTTCGGTTCAAAATTCCTAGCACCTGAAAAAGGCCGGTGCGTACAACGACGAAAATGCCATACAAATAGCAACAAAGATGAGGACAATAGTCCGAATAATATAGATACTATAGTACATCTAGTTTATATTTCTCACTCTCACGATGGATTTTACCGGTGTAGGGAGACAATAGTTATCTTCCCTTAAGGGGAACAACAGTTGTCTTCCCTTTTGAGGAACTCTTTTTTTATCTGGGTTCAGTTCCCTTCCCGGCTGGAGTGGGATAGCCACAAGGACCATTTGCTGGCTTAGCACACTTTCTAAAAACATTCTCGGGCATTGGGACAACTTGAGCATTCTTCTAGTTTGGGACTTACTTAAACATTCGTAATATATTGCTACTTGTTTGTATTTTATTAAATGCCTATTTGTTATTGCCATGAACTTGTCCTTTTTTTACTACACGTGCTACAGCAGCGTGTTAATATTTGTTGTTTAAAAATTTATATTAGTATCGCGTAACTGGTAATATCGCCAGTTCGTAATCCAATACTAATACCGGAATATACGACAAAATCTTTATCTAGGTCCATAATAATGTTCATGCACTGCCATCGTGTGTAAAAAGTGATCTGTTTTCAACAAATGTTTGTAATATCGACACTGTTTTGTTAAATGAAAGTTTCTCTGGGTATTAGGCAAAATGGAAATCAGGTAAGTTTCAGGATCAGCCGTGCAGAATTTTTGTACCAAAATAAGTACTTCCCATCCCTCCGATAATCCATGGCATTATTCTTTCAAAACAGCCCTGTACTATCTGAAGAACGATAGGAATATAATATTTTCTTCGATGATGTAATCGAATACACTGAGTAAACGACTGAGTCCGGCGAAAATAAAATTAACGCATTGCCTCTTCCTTGCGATTGCTCGGTTTTAACTCTTTTCTACACCCAGTCCACTTCCACTTTATTTTCTTATGATATTCAATCCGTTCTCGATGCATTTGTTGTAACAAGATCTCCTGGAATTGTTGTTTTAACTGAATAATCATTTTTTTTTCTGTATGAACTTTGACTTTTCTTCGCAAGATATTTAAAGCTAAGTGAGAGTGAGCGAAAAGGAGTCATGTGAATTTGAATTCACGTCGTACTGATACGCTTTCCTTGCATTGAAGGTACATAAGACTATAAAGAAATAAAATGTCTCTTGCAGTTTATGTTTTAAATATTTTCGCTCGAAAGTTTGTATTAAACTTTGAAATTTTTAATTAGTAAATATAGTCTTCAATTAACAACTTAATAACCTAATCGCCACAAAGTTTTGAATAATTTAAAGATACTCTGAAACTTTAAAAGTTATTACAATCTTAAAAGAAAAATGATAACAATCATTGCTAAAAATTATGAAGAAAAATTATTAAAATTATTATACAACTGTAACAAATATGCAACAAAGTTTAGAGAAATGTCACAATTGTAACCAATATGCAACAAACGGTTAATATATATATATATATATATATATATATATATATATATATATAAACAGGAACTTGTACCCACAGAAAAAAACAAATAGACTTGAACAAATATGATGTTATTGTGTGGATCTTAGAATTCTCTTGGCCAACGCATTTTCAAAGGTAACCGTTGGTAATAATTGAATAATTGATAATAATAGACGGGGCACAGGAAAACAAATGATTACTTATGGAAGGCAAAGTTAGACATCGTTTAAAATTAAATTTTTAATTATAAAATAATTAAAACCCTAGGGGGGTGTAAACTTATAGTTCTACAGGAGTGACAAAATTTAAAAAGAAAATTCACAATCCCTCCAACAGTCTTAAGGAACGAATGAAATTTTCTTTCTGTATATATATATATATATATATATATATATATATATATATATATATATATCAAAAGCAATAAAAACTTATCTAATTAAAATTATTATTCAACGAATTTTTTTCTTCATGTCCATGTAATATATATATATATATATATATATATATATATATATATATTAAAAGCAATAAAAGCTTATCTAATTAAACATTATTATTCAACGAATTTTTCTTTCATGTCCTGAATATATATATATATATATATATATATATATATATATATATATAAAGCAATTAAAAGCTTATCTAATTAAAAATTATTATTCAAAGAAAGATTTTCTTCATATTCTTAATATATATCTATATATTAAAAGTAAATAAAACTTATCTAATTAAAAGGTTTAATACGTTTATTACATTTTATAGTACTCTTCGAAGCGGATTTTCTTAAAAAAGGCTGTTTGAAAAAAAAGTAGATGATTGGCCTTTTGCAAGGAGTCCTGCGTTTAATTAATGAAACACATTTTCGTAACAGAATTTAATTTCTTAAAAAAACAATATTGAGTCGTAAAAGATGAAAAGGCATTATGAAAATTTTCTAAACGTCATAATTGTAAAAATAATTAAATTTATGTGCGGATAATTTCTGGAAGTTTTATTAAATGCAACCATTTCTGATTTTTGCAAGAATTTCAAAATTCATGCGTTTTTCATTAAAAAAAATGGATGTCTTAATGTTACATTATCCATAGTAAATACTGTTAAAAATTTGGTCACCTGGCAAAAAAAAAAAAAAAAAAAATGAAAGAAAAATATATTTTACCAAATTTCCGGACGTGTTAGAATAGATTTAAAAAATTTAAAAAATAATTAAAAACATTTGGAACATTAATCTCAATAATAACGAAAATTTTAACGGAAAAACATTGTTTTTAATAAGTTTGGCTCCTTTTTTTTCTTCAGACTATATTGTTTTTCAACGAATTAGTGCAGATACTTAGTATACATTTATCAATGTGGGAAACATTTTTCTTAAGACCATTATGTAATGAAGATAAAAACAGACATTTTCGAAACGTATGAATAGATTACCGTAAAGTTCTTGATATTGTGTCACACTCTTGGTTTCTTAAGGTTTGGAAATATGCAAAATCTTCTTGCTAATAGTAAATTACCTAAAATACAGCAGGCAACTGTGGTAAACCACAATATCACGATATTACACCAAAAACACTGCCACTTCTAATTTTTTGAATACGCAATGGGGAATCTTTTGAAGAAGTATCCCTGTTATCATTTCTGTTATATCTTTTCTTAATCCTCCTTTCGCATGAACTAATCCGTAACGACGATAGATACAATGTAAAAAAAAGGATAGTGTTTTATCAGCTAATGTACATGGACGATATAAAACTCATTACCAAAAAAGACAATAAGTTGAAGAGTGTCCTCAATACCGTAAAATGTTTCCGTGATAAAACAGACATGGATTTCGGATTATGTAAATGTGAATAAGTAACATTTAAGAAAGGGAGAATTGCAGAAAAAGTAGATATATATTTTGTCATAAAGATTAAGGAAATGAAACAGGAAGAAGCCTATAAATATATAGGAATTAGTGAATGTGATGAAACACAATATAATGAAAACAATGAAAAGGTAAGAAAAATACTAGAGACATACGCGTGTAGTGATAAATACCGAGAGGAATTTAGAAAACAGAATATCTGGCAGGAAAGACTTTAGCTGCTCCTGTGGTGCCATACAATTTCACCATACTTACCTGATTCTAACAAAACAAAACCCAAAATTTAACAAAACCAAAATAATATGTCTTCAAAAATTCCTGGAAATTTACAGATGACTGCGTGATGATAAATTCATTCAGTAATACAAGAAGACAAAAAATTCAAAGGTGAATTTCAAGTTGATAAACAAAGAAAGCAATTAAGCCATCATACACTTACTACAGCGGAATGAACTTAAAAGAAAGCAAAAGCAAATACAGCGTAAGAAATGCAGAAAAAATTTTTAAAATATAAGCTTTTTTGTGACCAATACCCTGCCCGTGTAGGATGTGAGTTGTGGTACAGTGGATATCGGCTCGGAATGAGAAACCAGAGAACCGAGTTCGAATTCCAGTTGAATCCATTGAATTCACTTACGCGCAAATACCCTTGGGAAAGGTATTAATCCGTCTGTTCCTTCCAGTTATGGGTTAAATAGCAGGACAGATTGGGTTCTATAGCTTTGGTCGGCAACCAGTCTACCGCAGAAAGCAATGGCAACCTACTGCGGGATAATCTTCTCCCAGTCAGTCATGTCTCTTTCGAGAGATGGTTGTCTTGTATCACGTATGGCACTTAACTGACTGACCCTGCCCGTACCAAAGAGGCTGACGTAGAAAAAAACCCGCACCCATCAGTTGTTACACAGTACAGAGTTAAAAACAGAAACCGAAGGCTTTATTCTTGCTGCACAAGTTCAATGCTTGCTAACTAGAATTTATCAACCCACATGTTGTAAAACAGTGTTAATACGAAAGTCAGAGACTTTAAAATATCCAAATTATTTGGCCCTCTTGTATTAGTTTGCAAGATTTTACTACCCACTAAATATATATCACGATATGATAGTGGGATAATATTTGCGCTGGAAAATATGTATTATAAACAAGAAAGAAACTGAAAAAAAAACCCCAAATCTTGTATTAAAGAACCCAAAGCTGGTTACGTTTTGTAACAATTCAGGAATGCAGTGGTTCATTGCAAAACTTTTTGAAGTGTCGATTTTGGAAGCGGCCAACTTCCGGTTAGTTGCAAACTAATGACAAAATCTCAATGATTGAAGCAGTATCGTGCAGTGACTAAACTACAGAACAACATATTTGTGAACAACCTCAACCAACAGGAAAAAAACACACAGAGATTGTGAAATAAAATACGAGGTTGGGTTTTGTTTAACGGCATATCAACTAATGATAAAAAATGCCAAAAAGATGAGGTTTTAAGGTATTTTTTAATGTTCGGTTATAACGATAAGGTTGAATTATACAGATTTTGACGAACATTTTTTATTTTTTATTTAAATATACTGAGGATGTCTTCTAGTTTTGTATTCAAAAATGTATTTTTTTTTAATCATATCGCACCGAGCAAGGCGGTAACGCCACTGATGTGCAGGGGGCTACGCAAGACTGAAAAGATTTGGAAAAGAGAAAGCCGGAAACCACATCCTAAACAGAGAACAAAGGATGAGCCTCTACATCTTACAATAGACGTGGGTGGAGTGTGAACCGTGCGATAATTTAGTCTATCTACTCCAATTGAAAAAAATAAATAAAAAATAAGAAAAAGAAAAGTGAAAAGATTGGAAAAGAGAAAGCCAGAAACCACATTCTAAACAGGGAACAAGGGATGAGCCACTACACCTGTACAATAGATGTGGGTGGAGTGTGAACCGGGCGATTGCTTAGTCTATCTACTCCATTGCTGGTAATAATTTTTTTCTTCAAAAATATATTAGGGAGTCTTTTTTTTCTTTCAAAAATGTGTCATGGCAATACTTTTTCCTTCAAAAATGTATTGTTGGTAATATTTTTCCTTCAAAAGTATGTAAAAATATGTATATTTTTTAATAAAATTCTATTTTTTTCTTTCATAGTGTTTTGATACCAGTTTGGCGGTTAACTATTTGCCCATAGCTGGGACCCAAACAGTTGCTACCACTCCGAATCAGGGTGAACCTGGGAACAACAGCAATTAAGAGGTTGTTCCATTCTCCTTACATCCTTCCAATCAGAGACCTTGCTGCCAGATAAAGTTTAACGTCATACCCAGGACCAATAAAATATGAGGAACAAATTCGAAACGGAAACACGGAATGGGACGCACTAAAATAAAGTTTTTGTGACATCTACAAACGACATCGTCCGAAATTAAAATAGACGCAGAAGAAGAAATGAGTGGATCAGAGATGAGATTCTGGACGTCAACTAAAGAGACTGAAAACATTGGAAAGGCACGGAACGGAATACAAAAAAAAACAAGACAATAAATTAAGGAGCAAAATCAAGCAGGTTAAAACGAAATGGCTCGACAACGAATTCGCAGAAAAGGAGAGACTGTACACGACTAAAAATAGAGACATGCATAAAAATATAAGAGAACTAACAGGACAAAGACATGCACCCTAACAGGATGTATAAAATCCAAGGATTGACCGCTCATATTAGAGAAAGAGATAATGCTTCAGCGATGTAAAGAGATCTCTTCCCCGACAAAAGAGAGAAACCGAAAATACGCAAAAATTCCGACGGAACGGAAATAATAAAGTCCTGAAATGGAAACAGCACTAGACAAACTGAATAGAAACAAAGCAACAGGACCAGAGTGTGTTGTAATGGAGAGTCTGGCAGCCTTAAAAGTTTTCGGAGTAGACAAATTTATAGAAATAATAAATTAAATCCGAAACAGTGGCGAAGGTTTAAGCAGATTTATTTTCATAACACTGCCTAAGAAGCATAAGAATGTGAACTCCACCGAATAATGACCTTAACATGTCATGTAACAAAATATAATATATGAATTCTAATCAAGGTCATCAAGGTCACATGAACAAAGAACGTGATATTTATGCTTAGAATCTTAACACAAAAGGCAATACAAATGCAAAAGTACGCGTGTTTCACAGACTACGCAAAGTCATTCGACAAAGTACGCAAAAAAAAAAAATCCTGATAGAGATACTAGGCAGCCAAGACATATTCAGGGAAGTCAGTAAAGTAACTAAGAAGTTGTACTTCTGTTGTAGTGCAATGGATATCGACTCGGAACGACAAATCGGGGGAACCGAGTTCGAATTTCAGTTGAATTCCTTTCATTCACTTACGCACAAATACCCTTGAGAAAGGTATTAATCCATCTCTTCCCTCCAGTTATGGGTCAAATAATCGGACAGACTGGGTTTTATAGCCTTGGCTGGCAACCGGTCTACCGCAGAAAGCAATGACAACCTACTGCGGGATAATCTTCTGCCCAGTCAGTCACGTTTCTTTCAAGACATGATCGCCCCAAGCGTGTATCACGTAACTGACTGACTAAATATAATACTTGAAAACATGACTAAGGCTTCTATTGGGCATGAAGTGGGAGATCAATTTTATATTGTTATGAAGTAATAAACTGATCACCCACTAATTACTAATTATTAATACAACCCATCTCCTCCTTTCAGCTATACTTTAAATAGCAGGATAGAAAATCTTCTACCCAGTCAGTGATCGCCCAAAGCGTGTATCACGTATGGCATTTAACTGACTGACTGAATATAATAATTGAAAACATGACTAAGGCTTCTACTGGGCATAAAGTGTGATCAGTTTTATATTGTTATGAAGTAATAAACTGATCCCCCACTTATTGCTAACTATTATTACAACTAGACTTTTTCCCTTCAGCTATAATTTAAATAGCAGGATAGAAAATCTTCTGCTCGGTCAGTCATGTCTCTTTCAAGACATGATCGCTCAAAGCGTGTATCACGTATGGCACTCAACTGATTGACTGACTTGCAGGAAACTGCCTCGATGCAGATAGAAAACGAGTTCAGCAAATACACAAAGATAGGCAGTAGTGTAAGACAAGGATGTGTCTTCTCACCAGATCTATTGAACATATACTTTGAGACAATTCTGATAGCTCTAGATATCCTGCTATTAACGGCCGCAATCGGAACAATATAAGATTTGCATATGATACAGAGCTGATGTCTGACACAGAAAGAAAGCTAAAAGGCATTAAAGAAATATATAAACTACAAGAAAATTGAATGCATTGTTATCAGTAAAATGAGGAATGACGTATTTCAGGGATTAAGCAGATTGATGGCGAGCAGGGTTTGGAATGTGTAATGCGAGAAGGTGCGTTAAAAGCTACAAGAGATGGGAAATGGAGAAGGCCATAATAACCTACGTTCTGAAGTGACACGTCACATAGAAGAAGAATAACAACAATTTTATAAGATGTTACAAAACGCATATTCACGAAAATCATGGCTTTTACACCAGACATCGTTCCCAGAGACCACTTTGTAATTTATGTTTGAAGATCGACAAAAGCTATCATAATACAAAGATCAGAAATGAAATGAAAATTTTAAAAGATGTGACATATGAGGACAACAGTATTTCCAATCGTAGTTGTAACTGATACATTCGAATTAATTGGAAAGCTACCGACTCATTGAAGAGAATATTATTAATCTAAGCATTAATAAATTAATTAATAGTTGTCAATACAATGTATTGACAACTGCAGCTCACAAATTAAAAATATATTTATCTCTATAAAATACGTGCTATCCTGGAAGAAGAAGAAGAAGAAGAAGAAGAAGAAGAAGAAGAAGAAGAAGAAGAAGAAGAAGAAGAAATAGGAGAGGAAGGATTGGCAATAATATCATCATCATCACCATCATGAATGTGCCTCCAGTATCTGTATTTATCAAACTCCGTGCCTTCTTGTGTAAAAAACATGGTTAATACAATAGTTTCAATAAAGAAAATAATTTGAAATAAACGAATCTTTTTAATATATTTCTTACGCCAGAGATCTTTCAAATGTTTCATTTTTTAAATGCAAATTTATGTCTTATGCCAACTTAACTATCAGGACCATAAAACTAAAAAAATAAAATAAAATTCAGCCCCAAGCAAAGGTGACAGTCACATGGTTGTTACTTCTGCGTAAGTATCCACTCTTCTCCTGCAGAAACGTTTAGTATGCGCCCTGACAGTCAATAGGCGAATTTTCTTTTCCGAGTGAAAGAACTGAAAGAACATACCCCATCTTTGTACACATTTAATCTCACGATATTTCAATCTGTCATCTGGAAAAAGAGTAAAGTAATTTTTATTTGCAGTTTTTTTTAATACATCAATAATGTCAGCATATGTCTTGGACTTCTTAGGTGAACATAAATAATAATCCTTTGTTTCAGAAGTGTCAGTAGATATATCTAGTCAATTAAGTGCTATACGTGATACAAGCTTTGGGCAATCATCTCTCGACAGAAAGAGAAAACTGACTGGCCATAAGATTATCCCGCAGTAGGTTGCCATTGCTTTCTGCTGTAGACTGGTTGCCAGACAAGGCTATAGAACCCAATATATCCTGTTATTTAGCCCATAACTGGAAGGAAAGGACGGATTAATACCTTTCCCAAGGGTGTTTGCGCGTAAGTGGATGCAAGGAATTCAACTGGAATTCAAACTCGGCTACCCGCTTTGTCGTTCCGAGTCGATATCCACTGCACCACAAAGTAAATATAGGTAGAAATATGATAAATACATATTCAAAAAATGAATAAAATGATTAAAATATCAGTTTGGTGCCCATACCACATGTATTTACTCGTACTACTAGATTAACATCATAGTACTACCCTTTTACCGTTGAAATTAATAAATGTATCCAGCTCTTCTACTCTAATAGTTTCTTTTCTCGCACTTGCCGTTTTTTGAAATTCTTTTATGTTTGATAGAAACAATGCCCAAAAGATTAAATGAAACGATTAATAACACCTCTATCTCCTTGATTGTCATCTTTCTCTTTTCTTTTCTTCGACATCATCTATACCTTGTTTTTTTTTTTTGTTTTGTTTTTTTGTTTCTCACACTGTAGCACCCAGCGCACAAGTGGTAACCCTTTCTGGCTTGACGTAAAATAATTATCTAAAAACATAAAAGAACATACAAGAATATTAAAAAATCAAACTTTTATCTTCGTAAAAGTTATCACTGTCTTTTCAGGTTTCAAAATTTTTATATATCATAAGTTAGGTATGAAGACAGTCATGTCATCATTCAATATATTTTGATAATTTACCGGCGACTGTAAATATTTTCGTCTCTTGTCACAAGTGTTAGCCGCATTTTGATCTGCAATTCTTCTTCTTCTATGTGCCCTACCCCGTCAAGACGTAGGCGATCATGGCTTTCCACGTCTCCCTATCCCTGGTGGCTCTGAGCACGCCTTCTCCTGTTACACCATGCAAACCTCGTTCCGTCATCCAACTGATTAGGTCCTTCAAATATTTTATCCGTTGCTTTCATCTGTCTTTTCTTCCCTCTATATGGCTTGTTAGTATCAGGTTCTCCAAGCCTTCCTTCCTCATTGCATGTCCCAGGCACTTCTGCTCTCTCTTCCAGTTGTTCAGTATGAATTTTTTTTTGTTTCCATCATTTCCAAGACCTCATCATTGATCACATACTCGGTCCCTGATATTTGCATCATCCTTCTGTAGAACTACATTTTAGTTGCTTCAAGTTTTTACTTTGATTATATTATCCAGCATTCACTGCCATATTGAAGGATGAACATCACGTAGCAATCCAGTACTCTCTTTTTTGTTTCTAGAGAAATTGTCCTGTTTCCTTATTCAACTTCTGGAATGCTTCCTTCGCCATACCAATTGGCCTTCGGACCTTTGTGTTACACTTTCCGTCTTCTGTTATGACACTTCCCAGTTATTTAAATTTTTGTACCTGCTTGATTCTAGTATACCCGACATTGAAAAGCATATGCTTTATGGAGACGTTTTTCATGCACTAAAAATTTAAGTAAATCATATTGAAAAATTACATGATTATTTACAAAAAGAATGACATTACAGATTAACTGACGTGAATGTTCCCTTATATGACAGCTACGTGTCCATATCTTGTAATTTCACTTCTTGATTTATTCGTTGATATGGCCGGCAAATGTGGCTTTTTCGTACTGCTTTTTTATATGATGCAACGTTTAGCACCTCTTGAAGTAATTGTTACATTAATATTTTAGTCAATGAGTTGCCTATTTGATGATATTCTTTGCCTATCCTACTTTAAGAAACGAGACCATATTCATTGTATATGATTAACAATATGCCTCGCAATATTCACAGGGAAATTATCATCAACTTCCTCGATTTTTCTTTCATGATATTGGTTTTCTCCAGTATAGTATTTAACCACTTCAAGAAATGCAATATAACAACTAAAACACCAAGTAAATACTGATTGGGAAAGAATATAAAAAAAGTAAAAAATATTATTAAGGAAATAATTAATGAAAAAAAGAGAAATTAATAAAAGAGCATATAACAATTTGCATTTCCTTTAAATTATTGAAAAATACTGGTTTTTAATTACTGCAATGCATCTTGTCGGAAGAGAGTCCCACATGCAAAAGTACGCGGGAAAAAAGTTAAAATAGAACATACACTTAGATCAATCTATTACAATTGTAAAATTATGAGACGTTGCTGTCAATCTTGTATTTAATGAAGTCTAGGAACAGTTACTATGAGAATATTTATAAAACAATATGCTGAAAGTCTTTATTACAGTGCTGAAAATGACTGAGATGCCATTCCTAGGTTGATAAAATTGCAGATTCTTATTTGGATGTTAACAATAATATTTAAATATATATTAGAAGCACGAGATCAGGTATTACTACTCTTACAGGGGAGTTAGACTCTCATGTGAGAGACCGCTGATCAGAACACTGTGAAACAACAATACCAGCAGTCGACTTATTTATTGATGCAGTATAATGTGTCCACGTCATGACAGATGAAAACGTTAGCCCGATAATTCCTAATGGGTTCTTTATGGAACCTTAATACATTAAATTATATTTCGGTAATTGTTTTTCTTCTACATTCAACTCCTCCTGCAAATGTTGTTTAGGTGGACAAGATAGATATGAGATACTTTTATATATACACCTACACGAATGGAAGAATTAAGTCGTTCCTTTAAGTGAACATATATTAACAAGATTATAATAGAAGATATACAAGATAATATGTTGAAGACTATTAATGAATTATCTTTAGATTGAGTTTTGAGTTTTGTTTAATGGCATATCAACCTATGTGAGTTATTTAATGCCAAAACAGGTTTGAAGGTATTTTTTAATATTCAGTTATAGTGAGAAGGTTGATATAGTCAGATTTCAATGAAAATGTTTCATATTTTATTTTATAAAACTGAAGATGTCTTCTAGTTTTGTATTAAAAATGTATTGCTAGTAACAATTTTTCTTTAAAATGTATTATGGTAATATTTTTCCTTCAAAAATGTGTTATGTTAATTTTTTTTCCTTTAAAAATGTATATTTTTTTTTTATAAAAGTCTATTTCTATGTGTATATTTTTATACTTTCGTGGTGTTTTGATACCAGTTTGGCGGTTAACTATTTGCCCATAGTTGGGACCCTAACCGGTGCTACCACTGCGGGTCAGAGTGGACCGGGGAACAAGAGCGATTAAGAGGTGGCTTCACGCTCCTTACAACGTTCCGCCTTGCTGCGGATTCAGTTTACCGTCATACCCAGGACCTCATCATTAGAACAGTCAGATTAGATCTAACATGAAATAATGCAATCTATATGTTTGTTGTAGTTGCCTAATTAATTTTGAAGGATTTCTCTCCACAACATTAAGGTTCAATCCAAAATGAATTATTGCACTCCACACATTATAAGAGATGCACACTACTGTTTGTAATGATTTTTTACAATAATCTGATTAGATGCACAATGGAATATGGTTGCTTTTATGTGTGTTAGAGATGCCCAATACATTTTAATTGTTTCTCTTAATAACAGTCAGGTTAGATCCAAAATGGAATATTACACTTTATATATGTTTTGGAGATGCCCGGCTTTTTTTTCTTTTGCTTTAAAATTGTAACAATCATATTACACCCAAGATGAAATATTGCTCTCTATATGTAGGTTGGAAATGCCAAGTTTTATTTAATGAATATTCGTTACAACTGTTACATTAAATGCAAAATAGAATATTTTTTCTATATGTGAGTTGGAGATGCCCAATAGAGTTTTTAATGACTTCACTTTACAACAGTCAGATTAGATCCAAAATTAAATGTTGCACCTTGTATGTATTGTGAAGTTTCTCAACTCTAATTTTGCTTGGTATATGTGTTTGCAAAAGTTATATTCCACCAAAAATTGCATACTGCTCTATATAGGATGGTTAGAGATGCCGAAATCTTTTTTAATAATTATCTTTACAACAATCGGATTAAATGAAAATAGAATATAGCTTTGTATATGTGGATTAGAGATGGCCAATTCTTTTTTAATCCTTTAATTTTACAACCAGTCAGATTAGCCCAAAATGAAATATTGCCCTTTATTTGTGCGTTAGAGATACACAATTCTGTTTTTTATGTTATCTCTATACTACAGTTAGAACAGATCCAAAATAATATATTACGAGGTATATGTGGGTTAGTGATGAGCAAATCGTACTTAAATGGGTTCCATTACAACAAACAGATTTTTTTTAATCATTTCACCCCGGGCAAGGCGTAAATGCCACTGATGTGCCGGGGGCTACATAACTGACAGGAAATTAATTAGAGGAGGGAGAAAAGGATTACAAACCAGTTAGGAAGAAGCAATAGAAAGATCAAAATAGAGGTGTGATGACAGTTGCAAGGGGGGAGAGAAAGGGAAGAATATACGGGGTGGGGGAAGGGCTAGAGTCAAGTGGTTAGTAGATGAGTATTGACATTGTATTTAAATTTCTGGGGGTTGTAGCCGTCATGCAATAATGTGGGAGCGAGTTCCACAGGCGGGAAGTGCGAGAGAAGAAGCTGCAGGAGTAGAATTGTCGTCTGCATTTGGCTAACCTTACTGTGAATGGGTGGGACCCAGTTGCCACTCTGGTTGCACGAGTAAACACCAATTGAGGAGGCACCAGTTACTTAAGTTCATCTGAGCAGAGAATATTGCTCTGTAATTGGGGTGTTGGAGATGCCCAATTTTTATATTAACGATTGCACATTTTAATAAACAAATTAGGTCCAAAATGGACTATTTCTCTTTCTATATGTGTGTGAGATGCCTAGTAATATTTTTCGTTAGTCTTTGCAACAGTCATATTAAACCCTAAATGTAATATTACTCTTTATATGATTGTTAGAGATATCCAATATTTTTAAAAAGATTTTTTCTTTATAACATAGTTATATAAAGCCAAATTATATCTAAATTGGAATGTTGTTCTCTATGTATGTGTTAGAGATACAAAATACTGGTTTTTAATCTTCTTTTTTTTATACAACAATCGAATTTGACCCAAAACAAAATATTTCCATCTATATGTGTGTTGGAGATACCCATAATTTAAAAAAAATTTCTCTTTACAGTTCAATCAATTCTAAATGAAATATTGCTCTCTATAAGTTTTTTGGGGATAACCGATTCATTTTAAATGATTTCTTTTTACAACAGTTAGATATGATCTAAGATGGCATATTGCCCTCTAGATGTTTTTTGGAAAGGTCAAATGCTGTTCTGAATGATTTCTTCTAACATATCCAACATAGAATATTACACTATATATGTTGTTTGGAGATTTATAATAAATTTTTAAAATTATTTTTCTTTGCTACAGACTGATTAGATCCACACTAGAATATTGCTTTCTATATGTGATTTGGAGATGCCCATTATTTTTTGTTGCTTTTTAACAAGTTATCTTTAAAACAGATTAGTCTCAGAATGAAATATTACTCTCGATGTGTTGGAGTTGGCTAATTTTTTCTTTAATGATATATCTTATAACAGTCACATAAAATCGAAAATAGAATATTGCTTTCTATATGTGATTTGGAGATGCCCATTATTTTTTGTTGCTTTTTAACAAGTTATCTTTAAAACAGATTAGTCTCAGAATGAAATATTACTCTCGATGTGTTGGAGTTGGCTAATTTTTTCTTTAATGATATATCTTATAACAGTCACATAAAATCAAAATGAATATTCTTTGTGATTTGATGCCCATTAAAATTTTTTGTTGTTTTTAACAAGTTAAAATCTTTAGATTAAGTCTCAGAATTGAAATATTATCGATGTGTTGGATTTCTAATTTTTTCTTTAATGATATATCTTATAACAGTCATAAAATTTGGAGATTGCTTTCCCTTTTGATTTGATTGCCCATTTTTTATTTTTTTTGCTTTTTAACAAGTTATCTTTAAAACAGATTAGTCTCAGAATGAAATATTACTCTCGATGTGTTGGAGTTGGCTAATTATTTCTTTAATGATATATCTTATAACAGTCACATAAAATCGAAAATAGAATATTGCTTTCTATATGTGATTTGGAGATGCCCATTATTTTTTGTTGCTTTTTAACAAGTTATCTTTAAAACAGATTAGTCTCAGAATGAAATATTACTCTCGATGTGTTGGAGTTGGCTAATTTTTTCTTTAATGATATATCTTATAACAGTCACATAAAATCGCAAATATAATATTGTTTTCTATATGTGATTTGGAGATACCCATTATTTTTTGTTGCTTTTTAACAAGTTATCTTTAAAACAGATTAGTCTCAGAATGAAATATTACTCTCGATGTGTTGGAGTTGGCTAATTTTTCTTTAATGATATATCTTATAACAGTCACATAAAATCGAAAATAGAATATTGCTTTCTATATGTGATTTGGAGATGCCCATTATTTTTTGTTGCTTTTTAACAAGTTATCTTTAAAACAGATTAGTCTCAGAATGAAATATTACTCTCGATGTGTTGGAGTTGGCTAATTTTTTCTTTAATGATATATCTTATAACAGTCACATAAAATCGAAAATAGAATATTGCTTTCTATATGTGATTTGGAGATGCCCATTATTTTTTGTTGCTTTTTAACAAGTTATCTTTAACACAGATTAGTCTCAGAATGAAATATTACTCTCGGTGTGTTGGAGTTGGCTAATTTTTTCTTTAATGATATATCTTATAACAGTCACATGAAATCGAAAATAGAATATTGTTTTCTATATGAGTGCTAAAGGTACCTACTTCTGTTTTCAATGTTTTATCTTTACAGCATTCAGATTCGACCCACAATAGTATATTGCTCTTTATAGGTGTGGTGGACATGCACCATGTGGTTTTTAATTCTTTCTTTTTACAACAATCATATTAGATTCAAAACTGAATATTGCTCTCTATAAGTGGGTTGTAGATGCCTAAATTGTTTTTTAACAATGTATCTTTACAACAGACAGTTAGCCTCAAAATGGAATATTATTCTCTATATGTATGTTAGAGATTCCAAATTCACGTTTTAATGATTTATCTTATAACAGTCAGATAAGATCCAAAATGGAGTATTGCTCTCTATATGCGTGTTACAGGTAGGCAATTCTATTTTCAATGATTTATCTTTACAACAGATTGATTAGACCCAAAATGAAATATTGCTCTCTGTATATGTCTTTGATATGCCCAATTCTATCTAAAAATAAATTACAACAGTTAGATTGAATATGAGATTCATTAAATAATAGAAAACCCTACAGAATCATTAAAATAATTTTCGTAAATAAACAATCAGAGGAAACAACATTGGGACCTGTATCTTAAAATTGAAGAACGTTATACATGACGAGTAATTTAATTCCCATAAACAAGTTTTTTTCTGTCCGTCCTATAATATCTCAAATAAAAACACGTCCGTACCATTTAGAGAAATGGCTCTAATCACATAATTTTTTCATACACAACCACAAATACAGAATCACATCAACAACAAAAACATCCCCCAAATCTTAAGTGTAACACATCCTACATGTAGTACAATAGCTTTTCTTGATGTGGAAATGTAGCACACTAGCTTTTTTTGATGTGGAAATGTTTCTTAGCAACGTCCCTGTTGACAAATTAATCAACATCATCAGTAACTGCATTTACAAACACCTGTTAATCTTTCCTGTGAAAATTCAACCAGCAAATTTATCAGAAACTACTCCTCGGAATGATCATAATGGAAACGCCCACATCGAAACTTTCTCCTTTTATGTCTTACATTGAGTGGAAAGGGTTTAAAACAACTGAGAAATACGAGATCTACTCAAGGTAGATTTTGTTTCGATAAATATGAGTACGAAATTGTAAATCTGAAATAATCTTCGGAAAATTGGTGAACTCTATAATTTACATTTGAATTTATGGTTAATAACAAAATCTTCCTACTCGATGTTGATATAGAACCGAATTTCGAAGCATTTATGAATTAGCTGTAGAAAAATCCCACTAGAACGAATATTCATCTTCTCATGTATGATAGTAAAGACATAAAATAGGAATAATAATAAACTTCTTAAATGGATCCCACCAAAGTTTTCCTTCCCAAAGAATATTTCTTAGCGAAATAAAACAAACATTCGTCAACAATATTTTTTCTCAATCTAACATCAATAAACAAATAAAATTATCGTTACAAAAACATACAGCAGTAATAAAAAAATAATATTCATCAAAACATCAACCAGATTAACAATAATTACAAGCAAGAATCATTAAGCATCTTTTTTTTACGTAATTCTAGAAAACCTAGTAAAATTGATAATATATTACAGGAATGGGATGAATGCAAAACTTGCTAAAAATCAAAACACCCCTTCAAATCTAAACTAGCGATGACTAATATAGGGTATCAATTTCAATGCCCAGGAGAAGGCTGTGTTTTTTTTTCAATAATCGATTACATAGATCGGAATACTACAACCTTATTCAGTAGACGCCTCACATTTCAGACTAAACTGCTATTTAAAAAAATATCAAAACGAGTTTTCTATATTTCTGACATGAGGTATTGTAATTATTTACACTTTTTAAATTGCTCGGACATCTTTGTTGTCGTATTCAATGCATTTTAGTTGGTGTGCGTTCCGTCCTTCTTCAGGTGATAGAAATTTCGAAGCGAACCTCTTATTTTGTTTAATGAGATAGATTTTTCTAGTCACACTTTCTATATCTCTTCTAGCTATAACTGATACTGAGATGTTATAGCTCCCATTAACTCAAATGTCGAAGGTTTTGTTTTGCCCTACTGTAGTCTGGTACAGAACTCACAATTCTTTGTGTCAAGTCATGGTCATGTGGATAAAAGACATCCCTAGAAATTGGGATTATATAACCCCCCACATGAGCCGCGTGACTATATTCGGAGTAAGGGTATTTTTCTAAACAAGCCTCCCATAAATACGTTCAGTCAGTCAGTTAAGTGTCATTTTTTTTTAATCATCTCACCCCAAGCAAGTCATTCCACTGCCACTATTGCGCATGGAGCTACATAGGGGAAGGTAAAGAGAAGGAGTGGTTAGACATAGGGAATGTCAGGAGGAAGGTGACAGATGAGTAAGGATACCGAGGATGAGATGGGAAGAGCAGGTTAGTGTGTTAGGAGGAGTCTATTGACCTTACATTTAAACTCCTGGAGATTGTAGCCGTCGGGGAAGCAATCGTGTGAAAGAGAATTCCACAGTTATACGTGATACACGCTTGGGCGATCATGTCTCGAAAAATACATGACTGAAAGGACAGAAGATTATCCCGCAGTAGCTTGCCATTGCTTACTGCGGTAGACTGGTTACCGACCAAGGCTATAGAACCCAATCTGTCCTATTATTTAACCCATAACTGGAGGGAACAGACAGATTAATACATTTCCCAAGGGTATTTGCGCGTAAGTGAATGCAAGGAATTCAACTGGAATTCGAACTCGGCTCCCCGATTTCTCGTTCTGAGCTGATATCCACATAAAGATCTATAAAATCAAATCCGGATTCATTTATTCAGGCAAACAAAATTAATCAAGAAAATGTGTGTAATAATTAAATATCAAATAGATTAAAATTATAAAAGATTAAAACATAAACAAAATTGAATATATGGTGATCTCAATAATTTAATTTCATACACATTTGGACATTTTGTGAGCTAATATATGCTTTTTATTCTAACCACAACGTTTCTCCTGAATTATCTCCCGTGCTAAAGTTTAGAATTTCTTGCGTGGAAGATGTCGCAATTATTACATACATTTGATCTAAAGAAGCTTACAAATTGATTGGAAGAATCCGGGAGGCAATGATCACTGAAAATGCTTACTTAATAATGATAATTATAGAATCTAGTACAATCTAACCCGGTTAAAGGAAAGAAAGAGGTAATTTTTAAATTTCAATCACCTGAAATAGGCCGGAGCATACAACGACCGAAACAAAGACGAGGACAACGATTCATACTATGTATATAATTTGAGTAAATACAAGACATCATGTTAGATATATACACAAATATATCCGAAATCATTGATAAGATAATGTTGTTCTTTTGCAATTTTTTTTTAAAGAACATGTTAAAGAAAGATTTCAAAAATTCAAATCTTCTTCCCAAATGTATTTATATTTTATGAGAGGTTTTCACTTCAAAAGCTCCCACTGCATAAAGTGGGGAAAGTTTAAGTGTAAGCGTCTCAAGGGGAGCCTTCATGAAAAAAGGTATGTTGCAGGAGTGAATAAACATTGAGATGTACCAGATTTAACCATTTGTTTGTTTATTATTAAATAGTGATTATTAACAACGAACTCTACGGAAAGGCAGAGCATCTTCATTAAATCTAGATTACCTTTCTCTGAAGAATTCAGTCTCATTTTTAATTTAAAAAAATAGGATATATATATATATATATATATATATATATATGATGCGTCGTGTAAATTGTTGCCATTTTATTTCATTTTTTTATTTTAACTCATGCATATATATAAATTGATTTATAGTGATAGAGCATTTGTAAATATGAAAAGTGAACTCTTCTGTCAATGTGACAATCTGTTTCATGATCTTTCTACAGATGTTCTGATATCTGGTAATGTAATTATTTACCATATTTAAATCGTTCTTGTAGAAGTTACCATGTGTGCAAATTATTCTGGGTTAGTTTTAAATTCATAATTATTACTTCTCCTATACCGGTTGACAATCAAGTCTATAGGTTACAGTTTGCCTTAAAGTTTCCTAATAGCTGCTGGGGAAGAGATGGATTAACCCTCTAGGGCCATTCGTATCATATTTGATACAGTATTTCCCTATAAGGAAACATTTGGTATTTCCCTATGAGGAAACATTTAGTATTCATTGACTGAGCAGTCAGTACTGCTTTCATTTGAAATTTATAAAATATTTTCTTAAAAAAATTTTCAGGAAAATATTTCTTTCAAGGCTTGTTTTCATACTGTATCAAATATGATACGAATGGCCCTAAAGGGTTAATATATTTCCTAATGGTATTAGCACGTAGGGAAATATAATAGACCCGACTGAACAATCCTCTCTTATTTCAAAATCAGCAAAATTTTCCTTAACTTCAAAGATTTATGTTGCTATATAAAATGCATAAACATTTTTTATATTTGATGGAAAACAAATTGTGCAAACTGAAAACAGAAATAAATATAAACAGCAAGTTACCGGAAATTGGAAATGCACTAGTATTTTCAGATGAATTTGTCTTTGTATTAAACAACCTACCTTTATGTTTTTGTAAAAATTATGTGCTAAACTTGAATTGTAATAACAGAGCAAACAAAAGATAATGAAATGCTAACTAATTGTATTCAACGATATTAAATTTCCTTTTGGTTTATAAAATTTGGAAACTAAGAAAGCTTCTGTTTTGGTTTTGTTTCTTGTTTCAAAAGAAGAAAAGATAATTTCTGATAAGAAGCGACATTTAGGTTCGTTCGGCGTATCAAAACAGAAATCGCCCTATGTGTTGTGATGAGTGTACGTGTGGGATATATTCAAAGAACAAAAGAAAATAAAAAAATCCTGCGTATTTTCATTGGTTGTAAAATATTTATTGGTTGTAAAATCATTTGTTTTATATTTACTGTTACATGATCACTCAGTTTCTGCCTGTAAATCTATTTAATATATGAATGTAAATCGCTTTCTCTCTACTATTTTAATAGATCTAAATTTACTAGTTGGAGAGCTGACGTCAAGAGTACGCATGAAAAGATATTTTTGTATTTCTTGCAGAAACTGATTCATTTCTTGCAGAAACACTGATGCGAAAACGAGCACATACGTTGGTATGACTTCAAGTGAACCCGGGGCATATAAGAATTACCCCAGATATATTCTTATTTAAACCAAAGCTTTTGATACACATTCAATTTGAAAGAATTATATACTCCAGCCTCGATCAGAATTCTGCCGTGGCTAACAAAGCAAACCTCGCTGCCGAGCTTGAAAAGAACTTACAATCCGTGGTGGACTGTGGTAAGAAATGGCTCGTGAACTTTAATGCTTCCTAAACGTAGATGCTATCTATTAACCATCACGGACAGTCGTTCCTACACTCCAATTAGAATGGATCACGCTAGTCTCTCTGAAAGTAAAACACTGCGTCTCCTCGGATTAACTCTCACAACAGACCTCAAGTGGAATGACTATATGGAATCCATAGCTAAATCTACTGCTAAGAAGGTCGGTTCTCTGTGCAGGTCCAGGAAGTTTTTCCCGTCTGAAACAACCCTGCTCCTATACAAATCTACCATCCACCCGTGTATTGTATACTGCTGCGATATCTGGTCGGATGCTCCTGCTATCCACCTAGGGGTCCTTGACAATATCCAACGGAGAACCTGTAATGTCATCGATCCAGACTTGACGGCTTTCTCACCGACGCATTGTGGCTTCCCTGTGTTTCTTCTAAAAATAATTTCACGGCTTGTGCTCCGATGAACTTAGCTCAATGGTATCCCCTATACATGAACTTACTCGAGCCACAAAATTAGCGAATAGGTCCTACACTTTTACTGTGAAACCAATAAATTGTAAACGCAAATTCTACTTCATCAGCTTCTTTTCTCGCACTTCTCGCCTGTGGAATTTCCATTCCGCTTACTTGCTTTCCCGACTGCTACAATCTTCAAGAATTCAATTGTAAAGTCAATAGTCATCTCCTGTCTCACTAATCCGCATCCTCTCTCTCATGCACCATTCTCCGTCCACTTCCTGACACCCTCTGTAAACTGTCACTCTTTCTCATATCATTTCTCCTATGTAACGTCCTGCACAACCGTGGCAGTAAAACGACTTGCTTGGAGCGACACGATTATAAAAAAAATAATTTGCATTTAAACGCACAAGAATGGAGTGGTGAAAATGTTTCGTAAAATGCATGATGCATTCATCAGTTATTTGACCTAAACATTGCGACCATTGCCTGACGAAGTACAATTCAAAGTACTGAAACAAGATCGCTTTTCTTTAGCGATGAAACATGTTTCCATTATAGTCATTTATAATGAAATATGATGATGATGATAATAATAATAATAATAATAATAATAATAATAATAATAATAATAATAATAAATAAAAAAAAGAGCAAGATTTTACAGAGAAAAAAAAAGAGCAAGATTTTACAGAGAAAACAAGATTTTTCAGACTGATACAAAGAGATTTTACAGGGAAATATGAAAAAAAAGAATTGAAGTGACAGTACCCCCCAGAATGGAAGAAGTCACACAGTTCTGGGAAAAGATATGGGCTTGCCCTAAAGAACTTAGCAAGGAAGTACATTGGATTACGCAAGAGACAGTACGAATGAAAAATAAACCCGAACAGACATGGTCTGGAATTACAGAAGATGATGTTAAATATGCACTAAAAAAAACACACAATTGGAAATTCCCAGGCATAGATAAAATTCCTAACTTTTGGCTATATTATTTAAGCGCATCACATAAAAAACTAGCCAAAGAACTTCAAGAAATGGTTGACGACCCCACTAAAATTCCTGCATGGTTGACAAAAGGAATTACATTTCTTCTACCCAAGAATGGTGACACAAAAAATCCGAAAAACTACAGACCAATTACATGTCTTCCGACAACATATAAACTATTAACATCTATTTTAACAAAGCAGACATATTTATTCTTAGAAAGAAATGACATGTTACCGCTTGAACAAAAAGGGTGCAAACGTGGCTGTTATGGTTGTAAAGACCAATTGCTGATTAACAAAATGATCCTGGAAAACTGCTACAATACAAAGAAAAATCTTAGTACTGCCTGGATAGACTATCGAAAGGCATTCGATAGTGTGCCACATGACTGGATTTTAAAGACTTTAAATATATACAAGATATCGCCCGTCATCATCAATTACATCAAGCAGTGTATGTCTATATGGAAAACAACCCTTTACCTCAATCATATAAATGGAACCTATAAGTCCGATGAAATAAACATCAAAAGAGGTATATTTCAAGGTGATTCTTTATCTCCCTTACTATTCTGCATATCATTAATAGCACTAACCAGTCAACTTAATAAGACAGAATGTGGTTATAAAATAGGACAAAAGAAAATAAGCCATCTATTTTACATGGATGACTTAAAGTTATATGCTAAGAATGATAATGAGCTGGAAGGTCTTCTGCAAACTGTAAAATGCTTCAGCGAAGACATTGGAATGAAATTTAATTTGAATAAATGTGCTAAAGCTACAGTTTTACGTGGATCAATACAAGAAACATCCTCAATTAGCCTAGACCCTGCTGTAACAATAAAAGAATTGAAACCAGAAGAAGCTTATAAATACCTAGGTGTAAATGAGAGCGAAAACATTCACCATAAAAAAATGAAAGAAATAGTGCGTAAAGAGTACTATAGAAGGCTACGAATGATATTAAAAACTGAATTAAATTCACAGAATAGAGTTATGGCCATTAATAGCCTTGCAATCCCAGTTGTCCAATATAGCTTCAACATCTTAAACTGGACTCTAAACGACATCAGGCGAATGGATGCTAAAACAAGAAAGCTTCTTTCTAAGCATAAGATGCATCATCCAAAGGCTGATGTAGACCGTCTATACATACCCCGTAAAGAAGGTGGAAGGGGTCTTATTCAGCTGGAATTGTCATACAAGACAACAACTATTGGCTTACTAACATACATAGAAACAACAAAGGATTGGATGATACAATTAGTAAGGCAACATGAAGAAAGAAAGAAAAAATATTCAATAATAAAAGAAGGCAGTAAATACAAACAAGATTTACAGTTAGTAGATTCTGTAGAAAAGCAAAACAGTAGCCAAGAACCAACTATTACGGCAAAAAATATGAAAATGAAAGCCAAAGATAAAGCTCTTGAACAGATGAAACAGCGCTGGCAAGACAAACCTCTGCATGGCCAATATCCAGTACGTGCCAATAAATCCAATGTTGACAAAGTTAATACTCATCGATGGTTACGTGCATCTGGATTAAAGTCTGAAACTGAAGGATTTATACTTGCAGCACAAGACCAAAGTCTTTTCACGAGAAACTTTCAGGCAAATATTATGCATAATAATATGGATCCAAAATGCAGGTTTTGTGATAAACACCAAGAAACAATAGACCACCTAATCTCAGGCTGTTCTGTGCTTGCCCCAAACGAATATAAAAATCGCCACGATAGAGTTGGGCAATATTTACATTGGGCAATGTGCAAACATTATGGAAAAGCTGTAAACAAACACTGGTATGAACATCATCCAGCACCGGTTACAGAAATAGAAGATGTAACCATTCTATGGGATTACACCATCTACACAGACAGAAAAATTGAAGCAAACAGGCCAGACTTTACTGTTATAAACCAGAAGGAGAAAACTTGTCTATTAATTGATATGGCTTGTCCAGCGGATTGTAACATAGCAATCAAGGAATTTGAAAAACTGTCAAAATATAAAGACCTGGAAATTGAAATAGAAAAAATGTGGAAATTGAAAACAAGAGTTGTGCCAGTGATAGTAGGTGCACTTGGAATGATAAAAGATGGAACAAAACAACACATTGAAAGAATCCCTGGAAACCCCAGCATAAGAGATATACAAAAAATTGTCTTATTAAGTACAGCCCACACACTAAGGAAAACGTTATCTATGTAATGCTGGGGATGATAGGGAAGATAGAAAAACATGAAATGGAGTCATAACAACACGCCACTACCTGCCTTAGGTCTCCCCGCAGACTTGGCTGGTAGTGAGACCAAAGCAGAAATCGAAATATGATGAAAAATGACATAATAATAATAATAATAATAATAATAATAATAATATATTGTAATATATAGTATATTTATATGGATCTCTTTTGAGAAGTACATACTACGAACTCTGGATTTTTACACAGTCTGTTCTTATTATATATATATATATATATATATATAGGTGTGAGGTTGTAACCCAGGGTTTCACGCTATTGTGATAATCAGACAAACTGATTCATTTTTTTAACCCGCGTGTGTGTGTGTCTTTGCACATCAATGAGTGTACAAATGTGTATACATGTCTGCATCAGTCATGACGACAGATTTTCTTCCCACTTCCACAAAAATACACAAATATACGCAGGCCTACATATCGACAATTTAAAAAAAAATAATCAGTTTGTCTGACGATCGCAAGAGCGTGAAAACCAGGGTCACAAACTCACACCTATCTATATGAATATGTAGCTCCGTCACAGATATTGAGCCCTTTCAAATAATTAGCACGCATATCTAAACTTATTTATAAATGGAACTTTGTCTCTGTGTGTGCGTGTGTGTGTGTGTCTATGTGTCTGAGTATGTCCGTTACTAATAGACTCCGAAACAACTGAACAAATTTTCTTGAAAATTTACACAGTTGTACTATAATCGTCTGTGAGTGTTCTTAGCTAGGTTTTGTGTCGAGGTACACCCGATAAATATCGAAAATCGATAATCGAAAAAATCGGGTTATAGAAGGAGTGGTCCGGTTTTAATCAAATTTCATACACTCATAGACAAAGACATGAGAAACGATATTCAGAAGTTTCAAGGTTGCAGTTCTTACAATAGTGCAGAAAATCGATAACATATATATATATAAAAGGCAAGGTGTGTGTGTGTGTGTATGTCTGTTTATCAGTCTGTATATCCTTTATACAAATCCACAATTTTTATCCGATTCTGACCAAACTGCACACAAATATTCTTTAGGCTGAGTCTGAGTTCCAGGACCATGGATTAGTTTTAAAGCTTTCATTACACCCGAGCAATGCCGGGCTATACTGCTAGTATAATATATTAATAATAAAATATATATAATAAATTGCATATTTATATATTGATATTTATAATTAATTATATACATACGCTTTTCACACACACACACACACACACACACACACACACACACACTAACACACACTAACACACACACACACACACTAACACACACACACACACACTAACACACACACACACATATTTCATCCACAGACACTTTTGTTTCGCTGTATCGCTACTCATCCTTACGGATACATATCCGATTGTTTCTAGTCAGGATTGAAACCGCAATCGGTGATTCTACCTCTAAGGAATGGGCGCTCCTTGAAGGAAGGCATATTTTAGTATGATATCTACACAATGTAAACATACGCCAATTGCCGAGGATGTTTAAATTCATTATTGAATGAACGATGCGAAAATATTTGTGAGTAGAATGCAAAATCGGCGGCCGAGTGCGTAGAAATCCTCAGAGTGTTATGTTTCGCGGTATCACAGCTCATCAGTACGCTTAGACTTACGTGTGCTTCCAGGATTGGTATCCGACCGATTTGAGATCAGTCAGCGATTCTATCTCTAAGCTATGGACTCTAGGTAAAGGAAGGCAGGTTTTAGCATGTTATATACCCAATGTAAACACATACCAATAGACGAGAATATTCAATATCAATATCAATATATATATATATATATATATATATATATATATATATATATATATATATATATATTGTAATCTGGTTATTATAATGGTTTATAAAAACGTAATATTACTACACAAAAGTTTTCATGTTTCAAAACAAAACTGTTCTTCTTCAGGTCATATGTTAAAATAAAATATATACAATCAGCAGGTACCGCGATGGGAACAAAAATGGCACCGACGTATGCAATACCCACCTTAGCATATCTAGAAGAAAGCCTATACAGCCAAATATGACATAAATATGGTTAAGTAAAAAACAGAATTCACGAAATCATGGAAGATTTTGGAAATTAACATGGCGAGACATAATCAAACTACACAATATACTAAAAATACAATATAATACCATATGCTTGCACCCCGAAATCAAGTTCACGCTGGAATATAATTATAAAGAATTACCATTCCTAGACATACTCATAAAAAACAAAAACAATTAAATCATCACAGACATTTACCACAAATTTACCACAAACCCTCAACCTCCACTTCAAGAGTCGCTATCCTAAAAACTGTTTAAAATCCATCCCTTATTCCCGAGCACGACGAATTTGTTGTAACTGACGAAACCTTTCGTAAAATACGCCTAGAAGAACTACGAAAAACATTAAAAATAAGAGGATACCCCCACTCCACTAATAAACAAGGGTTTCCAACTAGCAGAAAAAATACCATTAGAATCCCTCCGGAATCCACAAAAACCAAAAACAAAAAACAAAAAAAACAAAAGAAAAACATGAAAAAGAACAAAACATTCTAGCACTGTTTCCACGCACAACAAAAACAATCCAGACTTATTCACAAAGATCAAAACCCACATGGAATTACTCAACAATAATGAAAAAAATAAATGAAATCTTAAAGACAACCATAATAATTAATAGCAAATGCCAGCCCCCAAATTTAAAAGACATCCTAAACCCATCTGAATTCGAACAGCACACAACACAGAGGTCATAAAATGCAACAAAAAGACATGGAGTATGCAACATATTAATAGGAAAACATTTCAAGTTCGAAAACACATTTACATTCGAAATAAAATCGGATCTGAGCTGCAACTCGAAAAATGTAGTTTACGCTCTAAAATGCGACAAATGCGCAAAGATATACGTGGGAGCGACACAATGAAGAATAGAGCATCTCTTCATAAAAGCAATATAAAAATATCATATAACAGGAATTATATGTCTCCCAACATTTGAATTAATGTCGTGGTGGCAAATTCAAAGCAATACCTATTTACCAAATTATACTCTAATAATGCAGGAAAAAAGATTCATAAAAAATACAAGCCTTCACTCAACAAAACGACATGAAAAACACACACACCGAAAAACACACACATACATACTCACCTACATACATACACACACACATACATACACACACACACACTCGTGCAACCAGACTGGCAACTGGGTCCCACCCATTCACAGTCAGGTTAGCCAAATGCAGACGACAATTCTACTCCTGCAGCTTCTTCTCTCGCACTTACCGCCTGTGGAACTCGCTCCCATATTCTTGCTTTCCTGACGGCTACAACCTCTTGGAATTTGGATGCAATGTCAATACTCATCTATTAACCACTGGACTCTAGCTCTCCCCCCACCCCCGTATATGCTTCCCTTTCTCTCCTCCTATGTATCTGTCATCGCACCTGCATTCTCAGCTTTCTATTGCTCCTTTCTAACTAGTTTGTACTCCTCACTCTTTTCTAATTAATCTTTTTACAGTTACGTAGCCCCCAGCTCATCAGTGGCATTTCGGCCTTGCTCGGGGTGAAATGATTAAAAAAATGGTAACTCCAAACAATAAAAAAGAACCAGACGACCCATAAAAACAATTCTAAAACATAAAGATGAAATAAAAAAAACGCTCTTACAGACACGAACACCAAATTCAAAATTCAAAGCAATAAAAACAACCAGCTGACCGATAGAAGACAATTAAAGATACACTCGTAAATAAGGTAGGCGCCTCGAAGATAATTTTAACGTACTAATGAGGGATCCCAAAACCAAAATCATTTCAAATTGGGGTAAACACTTTATTCATTCATCTATTTATTTAATTATTTACATCTGGAAAAGATAGCTGAATATTTCGTGACATAGAGTGAGGAAAGAGTGTTTGGAGAACCTGATGCTCACGGAACAGATAGAGGGGAAGAGAGACAAGGAAAAGCAATGCAACACATTCTTGATGGATCTGAGCAATTGGATGGAGGAGCCGGGATTGAGTTTGATATTTTTAAGAGCGACAAAGAACAGGGAGATGTGGAAGGCTATGATCGTCTACCTCCTGAAGAGACACTGCAGTTAGAGGAAGAGCTCCCGTCAAGTTTTCTTTTACAATCGTGTAGGTTAACTTTGTACTAAACTAACTAATTAAATGTAGAAATTTAAAAATAAATCAGGCTTTCTTTCTTCGGTGATGTTAAAAGTTTTTTATCCAATCAATGTTATGTAATCTTTGAAAATTACGAAAATAAATCGCAGAAAATAGAAGAAAGGATATATTTCCAAATTTACACATATTTGTCCCAAACATAAGATCGACATGATGGCGATAACGTATATTAAGGAGAATAAATTGGATTATTTACGAAAGAATTTTTCAATTAATATTGGAGACGGGAGGTAATTGAATTGAAGTGGATTAACTTGATAAGTTGATAATAAGAAAACTGTCTTCTTTCTAAACAATTCATGGTGTCGATCCGACCAACGAAAAATCTAAGCAATTAATGTGATGAAAAATGACTAAAATACCGAGATACAATAACCATAATGTTACTACAATACCGAGATACAATAACCATAATGTTACTATGAACTGTTTCCTCTATAAGGAAACATTCAACATTGATTGACCACGGAGCCAATGCTACTTTTGGTTGAAATGTACAAAATCTTCCACTTAAAGGGATTTTCTTCAGAAAAATAGATCTCCCATATCTCACGTTCCAGCTTTTTCCTGTATTGGCGTGAGTTTCCTTTCAAACCTTTTGTTTGAACTAGTATGATGTGTCATTATTTTCTCCTCGATTTACATGTGATACGTATTTTAAATTGAGGCTGAGTTTGAGAGTCAACGGATTATGTGATGTTTCGTGTTGGTGAATCTCCGACGCCAGTTCACGATGTTTGAGTTAGTATGGTCCACGTTATGACCTACCGGCTCCATTCGACTGAAGCTATTTTAACTATTGATACGTAAAATGTGATTTCATACAACTTACAGTTTAGATATATCTTGGCTTGTTTAGCGTCATGCATGATATATATATATATATATATATATATATATATATATATATATATGAATATCTAGAGCTGACAAATTTGTTTAAAAATATAGCTCATGTTTATATGCTAATGTTATTGTTTTGCATTATTGTATGGTTCTAGCCAAACAACGCCTAGCGTCGTATGTTATGTTCAATGTACGCATATTAACTATTTCACACAGCGATACACTGGGAGGTCTTAATTACATATATGCTCGAATATAATGCAAGATAGCATAATCAGTGTTGTTTACGAAAATAGTAGGTTGCACTATACAGAGTTATTTTTGAAGAGGTAATCCATCCTACATTTTCAGGAACCAGTTGCACTCTAAACAGGTTTTGAAATTGGCGGGTTTAAAATTCATCCCTTTTGGTTCCAGTAACCTCACTAGTAAGTTCCCATTATCTTAAAGTTTCCTTTACTGAGCATGTATTATGTAGTATTACTGAGCATGTATTATGTAGTATTATGTAGCATGTATTATATATATATATATATATATATATATATATATATATATATATATATATAGTTTATAATTAAAATATGTAAAAAACATTTATAAATTGTATATGTCAGTCTTGTTCCAGCATGTCTTCTTTACCAAATAAAATGTCACAACAACAAAAAAAAAACAGAAATTTTCTTTAGTCATCCCCTGATAGACGGCAGATTGTTCATCCTCACTCATGGTGTCGCTGACATGATTAACTATCAAGAAATATTCTTCCATCCCATCAAAAGCATTCAGTCAGGTGCAAAACGTGATATAAGCTTGGACAATCATGCCTCGAAAGAGACACAACTAACTAGGTAAGAGATGTTTTTGCATAGGTTGCTATTATTTTCTACGGTACACTGGTTGCCAACCAAGAACCTATCTATCCTCTGATTTAACCCCTAGCGGGAAGATTAATACATTTCTCAAAGGTACATGCGCGTAAATGAAAGGAACGAATTCAACTGAAATTCGAACTCGGCACTCCGATATCTCGTTCCGAACCGATATCTACTGCACGATAACGTTCATTCCATTGGAATGCCACATTTTTGAGTTGGAGTTTGGAGTGCGAAAAAGAATGTAGAACATTTAATTTTTTTTTAATCGTTTCACACCGAGCAAGGCATCCCACTGCTACTATTGCGCAGGGGTTTACATAGGGTCGGGGAAGTGATGAGAAAAAGGATGGTTAGATATAGGAAATATCAGAAGGTGGGTGATAGACCGGTAAGGGTAACGAGAATGAGGGTTGGTTAGATGGTGAGAGTGTTTGAGAGAATAGATGCAAGTTAGTGTGTTAGGAGGTGTCTATTTACCTTACATTTAGACTCCTGGAGATTGTAGTCGTCGGGGAAGCACGAATGTGGAAGGGAATTTCACAGGCGGGAAGTGCGAGAAAAGAAGCTGTTGGAATAGAAATTACGTTACATCTTATCTCTTTCACTGTAAAAGGGTGGGACCTAATTGCTAATCTAGCATTTCGTGTAAATTCGTACCTAGGCGGCACCAATGACATAAGTTCATCGGAGCAGAAGCCGTGAAAGTACTTGTAGAAGAGACACAGGGAAGCCACGTCACGCCAGTGAGAGAGTGGTTGCAGCGGGTCCGCCAAGACAGGATCGATCACGTTAGAGATTCTCCGTTGTATTTTGTCAAGAAGCCCGAGGAGGGTAGCAGGGGCACCCGACCAGATGTGGCAGCATTATTCAATACACGGGCGGATGGTAGATTTATATATGTGCAGGATAGATTCAGACGGGAAAGATTTCCGGGCCCTACACAGAGAACCGACCTTTAGAGCAGCGGACTTAGCAATGGATTCGATATAGTCATTCCATCTGAGGTCCGCTGAGAGTGTAAGGCCAAGGAGACGTAGTGTTTTACTGTCATGTAGGCAAGCGCTTTCCATGCTAATATACATCCAAGGTGATGCCCGGTATAGGATTACTAGTATGTCTGAGAAACTAGATTCGTATTATATAGTCATTTTCTCACCGGCGCAATGTGGCTTTCCCTGTGTCTCTTCTACAAACAATTTCAGGGCTTCTGCACCGATAAACTTAGCTCATTGTTGCCCCTATATATAAATTTACTCGAGCCACAAGATTATCAAGTAGGTCCCACTTTTTACTGTGAAACCAATAAATTGTTAACACAAATTCTACTCTAACAGCTTGTTTTCTCGCACTTGCCCCCTGTGGAATTCCCTTCCATTTATTTGCTTTCCCAACAGCTATAATATCCAATAATTTAATGTAAAGTCAATAGTCATCTCCTATCTCACTAACCTGTATCTCTCTCTCTCTCTCTCTCTCTCTCTCTCTCTCATGCTTCTTTTCTCCGTCCACTCCACTCTCCTCATTATTCTCTTACCCAACTTCTGACACCCCTTTAACATGTCACTCTTTCTCATAATTCCCTCTTATGTAACCCCCTGGAAAACAGTGGCAATAAAATGCTTTGCTTAGAGCGATATGATTATATATATATATATATATATATATATATATATATATATATATATAAATTATACGTGTGTTATATAAATAAGGTTTTTGACGAAAGGAAATTCTATAGTTGTATTATGCGTGAAGTAGGTTTATACACATGCATATAAGGAATTTAACTATGGTTATTCCACTTGAGGTCTGCTGAGAGAGTTAACCCGAAGAGGCGCAGCGTTTTGCTTTCAGAGAAGCTAACCAGATCCATGCTAATGGTGGGTAGAAGCGATTATCTTTGATGGTTAAAAGATAGCAGCTTGGTAAATTTTCGTTTTTGATCCCGAAGGCTTTTCCCACTTTAAACTTATCCAAAATAGCATTATTTCTGTGCATATGTATATGCTGAACTCAAATCAACAATTAGTTATTGAAGAAACCTACATATTTTCATCTGAAAGTCCATAAAATAACGAACTATATCTCGCACTTTTTCTCTTCCGTAACTCCCACGAAGTCATGTACTTAACTGAAGAATGACGTTCTGCGTAGGCAACAAATTTTGGTCGATTTACTTCATTTACTGAAACTTCCTGCTATATACTTGCTGTAATAAAATCAATACACGTAGAAATACAATAGCGTATTACTTTCATTACAGGAAGTAAATAGCCGGAAGTTTCAGTAAAGGAAGAAAATCGACCGCAAATAGACCGAAATTTGTTGTTCTACTCAGGAAGTCATTCGGCAGTTAATTACATGACTGCATTTGAGTTACGGGAGGTCAAAATGTACTTTATTTTTTTTTATAGACGTTCAGATAAAAAATGTAGGTTTCTTCAATAACTAATTTTTTATTTGAGTTCAGCATATACATTTGCACAGAAATAATGCTATTTTGCTGAATTTGAAGGAAGGAAAAGCCTTCCTGACCTAAAACAAAAATTTACCACAGCTTCGTTTTGGCAGCATTAAAATTCACGAGCCATTTCTTACCCCAGTTCATCATAGATTGGAGTACCTTTTCAAGCTCAGCGAGATTCTCTTTGTCAGCCTCTGCAGATTTTTGATCGAGTCGATAGAAAATTATGGTGTCGTTAGCGGATATGCTAACTTGAGATCTGATTACATCGGGGAGATCGTTAATGAAGTTCAGGAATAGCGTAGGACCTAGAATAGAGCCTTGAGGGACACCCGCGTTCGTATCAGGAGGTATATCCGTTCAATACTACCTTCACTGTGCGATTTAAAAGGAATAACTGGATTAGGCGAAATAATTTCCAGTTAATACCATATCCCCGCAGCTTGCGTTGAAGGATTTACTGATGCACGTTATAGTAATTTATACATATCTAGGGGGAGTAAGTGATTTCAAATTTTTATTTAGTGTATTAGTGTGCAAGTGGATATTACGAACTCGACTGGAATTGAAACTATGCTCTCTGATTTCTGATTCTCTGATGTTATCCTTTGCCCCATCCGCATATTTAAGTTTACAGTACAATTTATTCCAAAGAGTTCACCCATATAGATACTGACCACAAATGCTTAACTTCATTGACTTTAAGAAAACCGGATTTTCATCGTTTATAATCTAAGAGTGAATCATTAAATCAAACAAATATTGTGTACGTAACAAAACTCAGCGTAACAGTAATATTGTGTCAGTGTTGATAAAAAATATCTATTTTTTCTAGATACGAATTTATCTTTCAGAATTTCTCATATGATAAAAAAGCTGTCTTGGGAAGAAGTGCGTTGGCATTATCTCCAAATTTGAAATAATTCTCTATTGTTGTTTTTATCAAAATATTTTCTTTGTTTGCTTCAAACGACCACAATCAATTAGGACAGATTTTCTGAAAAAAAAATCATAAAACAACGAGTCCAATTAAACTAACTCGATGTACCCTGTTTGAGTATATTGAAACATAATTCTTAGGTCACTTAGTGTGATTTTGTTATTTGGAACATTATCAATATATATATATATATATATATATATATATATATATATATATTCAAGTGAATAAGAAACAAAGAAAAAATTAACAATGTTGAAAACATTAATTTAAAACAGTACTCAATGTAAAATAGAGCTATGAATATTTACATGTTAAAATTATCATATGCTACAGAGTTTACATTTTGTTTCAACATTGAAAGGACAATATCTCATCAGGTAGGGTGAAAAGAAGATGGAATTTTCTTTACCTTATATTGGAGAATTATGTGTGAGAGGTCAGTGTGGTGGAAAATGGGAAATAAAAATTGTAAGTTGTAAGTTAGAAATTGAACGAAAAGAAAGAAGAACTAGAAGAGAGAAGTGATTAATGGACATGTTGAAAAGTTTTTAGACACATTTAATCGTAGAAGATAAGGTATGGTTCTTCACAGCCTTTATGGCCTGTTCTTTGCGTTAAACAAAGAGAAAAAAATAAGGAAATGTATATGGGGTGGGGTAGTAGGAGAAGATGAGCTAAAAAGCGAATAGGGATTGCTATTTGGTAAACATTTCTGTATAAGTGAACGATACGACGACAAATAATTCTGTATTTAAATTTAGTTTTTATAATTAGTTAATTTTTTTTTTATATTTAACCTTAATTTAAAATTAAGGAAATCACTTTTTATATAAAACTTTAATTAGATCACAATTCGTAGTATGAAATAAAAGTAAAATCAGAATTAAGAGTGTATATATATATATAAAAGGAGGATCAGACAATTAAAAGTAAATATCGTGGTACTAATGTTAATACTATAAAGGTTTATCGTTTCTAGATATCCTAACATAACTTTTGTAATTTTAGCATGATTGTAAGGTTAGTTCTTTAATGTGTTTGCAGTTTACTGGGGTTTCATGCCTCTAGTTTAGTAATATGTTGCTCCTCATGTATTTATGGTTTCCAATTTTTTCTTGAAGACAAAGGAAACATGGTTCCTTTAAGGATTTAGATATTCTGGCTGCTTTTTATATAAAGGCTCGTAAAGAACCACGAAGAATTTTCCATCTTTTTTTCGCAATACGTAATGAGACATTGTCCTTTCAATGTCGAAACAAAATGTACACTTTGTAGTAGATGATAATTTGTACATGTTTTAAACTGTATTTTATAATATATATATATATATATATATATATATGAAGTATTTAAGAGCAAAAATGCTATTGATTTTCAAATGTTCAAAATTTTCTCGTCGATTCTATGAGCGTTCGGTGGATAGAGGAAGACTTTAGCTTATTATATACGCAATGTAAACATACGCTAGTACCTGAGATTATTTGTTGTGGATCCGGGTGGGGAACCACACAAAATAATGAACAACAAAACATATATTTGAAATAGAAAAATAAGTTATATTAAAAGTAAATATACAAACTGCGACAAAGGTTAGTAATCTAGAAATACGACCAGTAAGGAATATATATATATATATATATATAAATATATATATATATATATATATATAAGTCTTGAAGTGATGCCGTGTTGAAATAGTATATCCGTGTACTATTATTGTGGCTGAGTGAAGCTCAGAGGTACTATGCCAACTGACGCGGTATTCTCTGTGTAACTTCGGTATCGTTCGGTAACTTACGGATCAGTCCCGATATCTCTCACGGATCTCTTCGGTTCTCACGATGCCAGGAATATATGTATACTCAAGTCGAGTCCATTATCATAAAAACAGGAGGTCCCACAACAGTATTCAAATTCATTAATGTATGAACGGTTCGTAAATCAGAGATAGAGATCTAGGTCGACCTAAAACATAGATTGTCTTTGTCTAGATAGCAACTCATCGTTTTGCAAATGAATATATAACTCATCATTAACGAAGATTAACGAAATGGTGATAAACAAATGGAGGGATGTGCGTTGTGGTCCAGTGGATATCGACTCGGAACGAGTAATCGGAGAGCCGAGTTCGAAATCCAGTTGAAATCGTTGCAATCATATACGCGCAGATACCCTTAAGAAAGGTATTAACTGGTCGCTTCCTTCCAGCTATGGGTCAAATAACAGGACAAATTGGGTTCTATAGCCTTGGTTGACAACCGGTCTACGCAGAAAGAAATGGCAACCTATTGCGGGGTAATCTTCTGCCCAGTCAGTCATCTCTCTTTCGAGACATGATCGCCCAAGCGTGTATCACGTATGGCACTTAACTGACTGATAAACAAACCGACAATTTAAAATTATTTCTTGGAACATGAATTTTGATCGATACTCGTATTTAAGTAGATATACTGTTTATAATCAAACTGTATATATATTTATTTCTACCGGCTTGATTATTTATGATAAATGTTTGTTACGGATATGTGTGTCATTCGGCAGGATTCCAACCATTGACCCCTATCCACATAGGGGAATCCACCAATTTTTCTGGCACGTCTTAGACCTCTCAATCACGAATGACCAACTATCTAAATGAAGTCAAATCAAGCCTATATATTTTTTGTATCACATCGAGCATGGCGGTAACGCCACTGATGTGCAGGAGGCTACATAAGAGTAAAAAGATTAGGGGGATACATAAGAGTAAAATGATATACGCTACATAAGAGTAAAATATTAGACAGGAGGAGAATAAAGAGAAAGACGAACCAGTTATCAGGGGTGTCAGACAAAGGGCAAGATGAGGATGCGAATACAGATGTGATGACAGTCACAAAGGTAGAGAAAAAGGAAAATATATACAGGGTGTTGTAGAAAGAACTGGAGTCAAGTGGTTAAGAGATGGGTATAGGCATTGCATTTAAATTCCTGGAGGTTGTAGTCGTTAGGAGAGCAAGAACATGGGAGTTCCACGGACAGGAAGGGAGAGAAAAGAAGCTGAAGGAGTAGACTTGTCATCTGCATCTTGTGATCTAACTGTGAATGGGTGAGACCCAGTTGCCATGCTGGCTGCACGAGTAAACACCTGTCGCAGGGGTACGAGTCACTTAAGTTCGTAACACAATTTTCGATACACGCAAATAACCATAACTGATCTGAAATGTATCATAATGTCAACAAATGTCAACATGTTATGGAAATTAACGAAGATTAACGAAATGCTTATAAACTAACAGACAATTTGAAATTATTGGTTTGAACATGATTTTTGATCGATACTCGTATTTAAATAGATATTTTCTTTATAGTCAAGCAGTATATACATTTATTTCTACCGGATTATGTACGATAAATTTTGTTTTTGATTTCGTTTAGACTGTTGGTCATTCGTGGTCGAGAGGTCTAAGACACGTCGATAGGAATCCTGAGTTTGTATTAAAGAATATTACAAGTGAAAATGACAGTTTACAAATAAAATAATTCTATAACAAACATAAAAAAAGAATGTTTTCTGAAGAAATAAGATATCAGAACAGTATTTTCATATAAGAGACGCATAGAACGAATTACGAACATCGAACAGAACTATAGATAGACTAGCAGTATATCATGGCGTTGCTCGGGTGTAATGAAAGCTTTAAAACGAATCCATGGTCCTGGAGCTCAGACTCTTTGGATGTTGGCACGAAAGACTACAAAATAATGGTTGTTTCTAGTTATACCGAAAGAAAAATGAATGGATGTAAGTCAAATCTTCCTTTCCTGGTATCGATATCAAATAAGTTTTTTTCGTCGTAAACTGAATTTTGAAGGCAAAATAAGTCCTCTGAGTAAATGATATCAAGGCTGAGACCTACAATTATACTTATTTAGAGCCAAACAGTAAGCAAAAGCTAAAATAAAAGGGCTGAAAAAAATGCAGACATACAGGCAGATAAACAGACACTCACACAAACATCATGCCTGATATATATATATATATATATATATATATATATAATCGACTTTCTGCACTATTGTAAGAACTGCAACATTGAAACTTCTGAATATCTTTTTTTTTATGTCTTTGTCTATGAGTGTATTGAATTTTATTAAAATCGGACCACTCCTTTTATAACCCGATATATTTGATTATCGACTTTCGATATCGATCGGGGGTATCTCGACACAAAACCTAGCTAAGAACACTCACAAATGCTTATAGTACAACTGTGTAAATTTTCAAGAAAATCAGTTCAGCCGTTTCGGAGTCTATAGGTAACGGACACACACACAGACTCACAAACAAACAAAGTTCTATTTATTATATAAGCTTAGATGAACAAACATGGAACTAAATACAATTTTTAAAAAAAGTCAAAAAACGAACATAAATTTCCATGGAGAAGATAAGGTACCAAATTACCAGTAAAATGTTTTGTTTTTTTAGTTGCTTCGAAAAGATAAACAAATCTGTTTTCTAATTACACGACCAGCGCAGAGCAATATCTCTAATCCATCGTATTTATTATTTAATAGCCAAGTTTGGCAAGATTGTCAACCACAAAAATTATCGGCCTATTTAATGTTTATCCTTAACATAAAGAAGACTAACATCTGTTTTAAGGAAAAGGATACGTCAGTTCCTTGTCCACAACATTATCTCTAAAGCAATGAAAAAAAAAAAAAGAGAATCTTGTGGGTGCAAAGATTTTTTTTAGTCATATCACCCCGAGCAAGGCGGTAATGCCACTGATATGCAGGGGGCTACATAAGTGTAAAAAGATTAATTAGAAGTGAGTGAAGAGGAAGACGAACCAGTTAGAAAGGAGTAATAGAAAGATGAGAATGCAGGTGTGATGACAGTTTGAAAGGTGGAGAGAAAGGACAGGATATACGGGTTGGGGAAAAAAACTAGAGTCAAGTGGTTAATAGATGAGTATTGACATTGCATCCAAATTCCAAGAGGTTGTAGCCGTCAGGAAGGCAAGAATATGGGAGCGAGTTCCACAGGCGGTAAGTGCGAGAGAAGAAGCTGTAGGAGTAGTATTGTCGTCTGCATTTGGCTAACCTAACTGTCAATGGTGGGACCTAGTTGCCAATCTGGTTGCACGAGTAAACACCTGTTGAGGAGGCAGCAGTGACTTAAGTTCGTCCGAGCACAAGCCATGAAAGTATTTATAGAACAGACAAAGGGAGGCCACATTTCGTCGGTGGGAAGTGGCTGTAGTCGAGCCGCCAAGTCAGTACCTATCACATTACTGATTCTCCTTTGGAGCCTGTCGAGAACACTGAGGTGAACGGCAGGGGCGCCTGACCATATATGACAGCAGTACTCCCTGCACAGACGAATGGTTGACTTTTATATATGCAGGATGTATTCAAGCGGAAAAACAACCTAGCCCGACACAGTGACCAAACCTTCTTAGCAGTGGATTTAGCTATGGATTCGATGTAGTGGTTCCATTTGAGATCAGAAGAGAGGGTAAGGCCTAGGAGGCGCAGTGTATTGCTTTCAGGGAGAATCGCTTGGTCCATGCTTATGGGAGGCAGGAGAGGTTGCTTGTGATGATTGACAGACAACAGCTTGGTCTTAGACGCATTGACAAGCCACTTCTTGCCCCAATTCACCACAAAGTGTAGAACCCGTTCAAGGTCCACAGCGAGATTATGTTTGTCCGCCTTGGGTTTCTTTGATAAACAGAAATATCGAAATCCAAAACAAAATATCGAAATCTAAAACAAAATGTCGTCTAAGCAAATGATATTTCTAACAGAATTAATAAACATTTTATTCCAATTTTATTAAGTTTCTGCAAGTTACGTAATACGAACAATTGAATTATACGTGGTAAATATATAAGACAATTTTGAAAATTTCTCTTTTACATGTTTGGATGATCAAATTGCGTCACCACAAAAAGACTTTTATTTCAACCAAGTGTTAATTTGGTGCTTTTGACATGAAAATTTTATTCACTCGTTATTTGGTGCGTTTACACATGAAAATTTTATTCACTCGTTATAAGTTCAAAGTACCTTTCAACTTTTTCAAACCACATTATATGCCGGCATGATTCATGAACACGTCGAACACGTTATTATTATTATTATTATTATTATTATTATTATTATTATGTACCGTATGAAATTCCTTAATTATCCTGTACACGTTTCTCTCTTCCAATAACTCATAAAAAATAAAATAGTCTCTAAGTCATCGTGTGTTTTAAGTGAGGAAAATAAAGAAAAATAGAAAAAGAAAAAAATGAGTTTTTTTTGGTTTATTTTATTTTGGGTTTCATGGTTTATCAACGCGTTGCCAGTTATTTCAAGTCGAAATATGATTTTAGGAATTGTGAAGGTAGCAGTGGAATGTGACAAAAAAGGACTACAAATATACTTTAATTGGAGTAGATAGACTAAACTCTCGCCCGGTTCACACTCCACCCACATCTATTGAACAGGTGAAAAGGCTCATCTCTTGTTTTCTGTTTAGGATGCGGTTTTCGGGGGGGGGGGTTTCAATTTTTTTGGTCTTTTCTTTCTTTATTTTTTTTTCAATTAGAGTAGATAGATTAAACTATCGCCCGGTTCACACTCCACCCACGTCTATTGAACAGGTGAAGAGACTCATCCCTTGTTCCCTGTTTAGAACGTGCTTTCTCTTTTCCAGTCTTTTTACCCTTACATAGCCCCCTGCGCATCAGTGGCGTTATCGCTTGCTCGGGGTGATATTATTAAAAAAAAAAAAATGAATGCAAGGTCATCAGCAAGAGGTGCAACCCAAAATGCCAAATACAGGTGGGTGATACCAGAATCAAGCAAGTACAAAAATTTAAATACCTAGGAAGTGTTCTAACAGGTGATGGAAAGTGCGACACAGAGATCCGAAGGCGAATTTGCATGGCGAAGGAAACATTCCAGAAGTCGAGTAATTTATTAAGAAACAGAACAATTATGCTAGAAACAAGGAAGAGAGTACTGGACTGCTACGTGCTGTTCGTCTTTCAATATGGCAGTGAATGTTAGACACTATCATCAAAGGTGAAAGAAAAACATGAAGCAACTGAAATGTGGTTCTACAGAAGGATGCTGCGAATATCATGGATCGAGCATGTGAGTAATGATGAGGTCTTGGAAATCATGGAAACAAAAAGGAAATTAATACTGAGCATCAGAAAGAGAGAGCTGAAGTTCCTGGGACGTGCAATGAGGAAGGAGGGCTTGAAGAATTTGATACTAACAGGCCAGCTAGAGGGAAACAGAGACAGGGGAAGGTAACGGATAACATATTTGAAGGACCTGATCAAGTGGATAATGGAACCAGGATTGCATGATGTAGCAGGAGAATTCGAGCTCAGAGTCACCAGGGATAGGGAAACGTGGAAAGCCATGATCGCCTACGTCCTGAAGGAACAGGGCAAATAGAAGAAGATATCTGGCAGCAAACCGCCTGCATACGGACAAGAAATGAATTCAGCAGATATACAAAGTTAGAAAGGGGTGTAAGACAAGGATGTGTCTTTTCACCGGATCTGTTCAAACTGTACAGTGAAACTATTCTGAGGACCTTACATGTTATCCCAGGATTTGTCATCGGAGGCCACAATTCGAACAACATATGGTACGCAGCTTATATAGTGCTTATAGCAGACACAGAAAGGAATATGCAAGACCTTTTACAGAAGGTTATCTGAAGAGAATGACAAGAAAGAAATACAAATAAACTGAAAAAAAAACCCAAATGCATGGTAATCAGCAAAAAGAGCAGCCCAAAAAACTAAATACAGGTGGGAGATATTAAAATCTATCAAGCACAAAAATTTGAATACCTGGGAACTGTTATAACAGAAGACGGAAAGAGCGACACAAACATCCGAAGTTTAATTAGCTTGGAAAATGACGCGTTCCAGAATTTGAGTAGACTATTAAGAGACAGGAAAACTTCGTTCAAAACAAAGGAAAGGGTTGCGATGTGATGTCAATTTATTCATATGGCAGAGAATGCTGGCCAATATCAAGAAAGATGAAGTAAAAATTGGAAGCAATTGAAATGATGTTCTACAGAAAGATGCTGAGGATATCATGGATTTAGAATGTGAGCAATGATGAGGTTTTGGAAAGGATGGAAACGAAAATGAAAGTAATACTGAGCATCAGGAAGATACAGCTAAAGTACCTGGGACATGTAATGAGGAAAGATGGCTTGGAGAATCTGATACTAACAGGCAAGATAGAGGGGAAAAGAGACAGGGGAAAAGCAGCGGATAACATATTTGAAGGGCCTGATAACAGAACGTGGGCTGAGACATGTTACAGGAGAAAGCGTGCTAAGAGCCACCAGGAATAGGAAGATATAGAAAGCCACGATCGGCTAAGTCCTGAAAGAATACGACACATCGAGGAAGAAGAATATTATCTGATGTGCGTAGTGGTGCCGTAGATATAAGCTCGGAACAAGAAATCAGAGATCAGAGTTTGATTTCTAGTTGAATGCGTCGCATTCACTTATGCGCAAATACCGTTGAGAAAGGTATTCATCCGTCTCTTTTTCCTCCAGCTATGAGTTAAATAGCTGGAGAAATTGGGTTCTATAGCCTTAGTTGGTAACTAATTTACCGTAAAATTCTACGGGAATATTTTCTGTCCAGTTACTCATGTGTCATTCGAGAAATTCTCAAAACAAGTTTGTATGGCGTAAAGGCACTAAAGAGAATGATTATCTCTGATTATAAATTAATTAAATATTCAATTATAATTTAATTGTAAGTCCTTCAAAATGTAATATAACAATCTGGCTCCACCCGAGGAAGGCTGATGCAAGCGATGGTGTTTCCGGTCGTTGAAAGGAACGGATGTCGTTTGACCTTATTTCCGGCAGCAGCGGAAATAACTACAGAGGCAAACAGAACAGGTGTCTCTGAGAATTACGTGGGCGTGCATGGGCGAGGCAAAACCGGAAGAAAAAGTCCCGGTTCTGGAAGATTATAAAAAGACCTCGGCACACGGATTCGCCAGTAGTAGAGGAGCAACAGAGATCGGCCGGTGAAGAGAGACACAGCAGATAAGACTACACTCCCGTCAACCCATTAGAAGCGCGCTCTCTCAATTCTCTGTTCCCTATTCTACACGGTTCATCGTCATTAATAAAAATATAACTTTATATTTTTATATATATATGCGTGTTTGTTGTTTGTCGATATATAACAAAAAGAGTTTATAATACGTTTATATTATGTTCACTTAACGTTGTTTGTTATGTAAGCAGTAGTTAATGTCCTTATTTATTCAGTCGTAATTTTGTTAGAATTTAAAAATAGCATCGATATATTTTTTTCTTCGCCAGGTGGGCATATCATACAGACGAGAGTATATATATATATATATATATATATATATGATTAGAGCTAATTTCACTTTATTGTTAGGATACGACATAATTTGATTCAGTCAGGTGAACATGCACTGAAAATGCTATGATCGAAAAGTCTCTTCCCCGGTCAGTATACAAACGGGTGCCTTCAGCCAATAATCTTCCATGCTAAATTGGTTCAAAAAATATGGGATAAGTAAAAACTTTAAACCATATGAATATAAAAAAAATGTAAATAATATGTAACTCGTAGAAATTTTAAAACAAATGAATATCATAATATATATACACACGGACACCATGATCGGCGATTCCCCAGAGATCAATATTTAAACGAGTGTTTTCAGCCAATTAACTTTACATGTAAAACTGTTTGAAATAATGTGATATTCGGAGAAAGTTTATAACAAATTAATATCATAAAATATAAACGCATAAATACCATAACCGAAAAGTCGCCTTCGCTCGATATGAAAACAGTCGCTTTCAGCCAAATATCTTTTCATGCTAAACATTTTCAAACTATGTAAGACATGTCAATTCAATCAGTCAAGTGCTAGAGGTGATAAACGCGTAAGTGAATGCTAGCAATTCATCTAGAATTCGAACTCGGCACCCCTATTTGTGGTCGATATCCACTGCAGAACAACGCACAAATCTTAAAACAAGTGCATATGATAAAATGTAAGCAGACAAATACAAAGATAACGAGATCCTGCGATGTGTATATAAATCCTGCGATGTGTATATAAACTTCAGCCAAACATCTGTTCATACTGAACTCGTTTAAACAATGTGGGATACATAGGGGAATCTGTAAATCTATTAAATCAAGAACTGTGTTATATAGGCTTGATTAAAACCTCGTTTAGACTAATGGTCATTCGTGGTCGAGAGGTATAAAACGTGTCAGATTACATGGTAGATTCCCCTATGTGGATATAGGCCGCAGGGTCGAATCCTGCCGAATGACACATTTTCGTAATAAAAATTTATAGTAATCAGGCCAATGGATATAAATATATAATATTTTTAAAAAGAAAAATACAGAATATCTACTTAAATACGAGCATCGATAAAAAAATAATGATAAAACAAATCATTTCAAATATATATATATATATATATAAGAAAAATTAAGGCAGACACGTTATCTCATGGTAAATCGCAAGTATGGGCCTATTTCAGGCGAACCATCATCAGCTTCCGTCTTTATCAAATGATATTACACAAATGACATTCAGAAAGACCTTAAAAAACGAATGAAAATAAAGGTCGCTCCCTTGAAAGAGAAAATTTAAGAAAAAATACATCCGTTCGGCGAACACATACTCATATTCATACACAATCATGTATACACGCAACATAAAATCAGATGACACGCGTAGAGGCCAATATCAACAAAAGTTCGAAGATACATTCGTTTAACAGTTAGGTTACCGACCCGTGGATTTGAAACGTAAAGAACGTGGGTTAGATGAGACAGAAAGAAAGAGAGAGAGAGAGAGTTAAAAAGAAAGGGAAAGTATCTTCAAACGTTTGTTGACAGATATATCAGGTCGGTGCAAAAGTTTTTGCCGGTTTGTAAAAGGGGCATTTAAATCATTGTAATTTATTTTATGCATATTGTTATTACTTAAACATATCGCCATGATTAAATTACAACGTTTAATTTCAAATTATTAAACCATCATTCAAATTTTTCTACAATATTCTCAATCATGTTCTACAGAGAACCTGCGACAATGTGTTTCTTGCTGCGAATCTTTGCTTTAACGACAACTTCAGACTCCATTTTTGGGTAGGCTTGTTACAGATGATGAGAAGTGCCATGTTGCCCCATCCTGCATATTCTCTTGAACTAGCACCCTCGGATTATCACTTATTTCGAGGATTACAAAACCATTTAGATGGCCTTCGTTTAACATCAGGAGAGGATATTGAACATGAGTTAGATTCACATTTCACACCAGAGCCTAACGAATTTTACAAGCCGGGCATTTATAAGTTTGGTGACAGATGGAATCAACTTATAGAGAACAAAGGTCGTTATTGCTATGAATAAAGATTTTCAAAAACACGATTTTTCATTTCCAAGATGGAATTTAAAATCGGCAAAAACTTTTGCACTTACCTGATACATATTATGCCATAGCTTGATATGACTTGTATATCTTTCCGTCATATCGATATTTTCATCGTTATAAGTTTTATTTTTTCTTGTCCATTTTAAGTTGTGGAAATCTCGCCCAATGTTGTCAATATAATTTTCTTCAGATTGCTTGCTTAGAATGTATGGCTTCAATCATTCTATTAAATCATTCAGTCAGTTAAGTGCCATACGTGAAACAAGCTTGGGCGATCATGTCTCGAAAGAGACATGACTGACAGGGCAGAAGATTATCCCGCAGTAGGTTGCCATTGCTTTCTGCCATTGCTTTCTGCATAACTGGAAGGAAGAGACGGATTAATACATTTCCCAAGGGTATTTGCGAGTAAGTGAATGCAATGCATTCAGCTGGAATTCGAACTCGGCTTCCCGATTTCTCGTTCCGAGGCGATATCGACTGCACCACAACGCACATCCGCCTTCTATTAAATATGTTATTAAAATTTTAAGTAAAAATCTTTATACATTGATCCGTCGCGGAGAATGTTGTATTGAATTTTCAGCGTTGCAGTGTATTCAGTAATTTCCGTAATCTTAGCCTTTGTTTGCATATGAATATAGCCTTAATATAAGCTAAGTAATATTGAATTCTTAAATATGTGCATTGGGTCCCGTTCGTGCTTGATAGAACTGTTGCCCTAGGATTTTACCTGATAGCAACCTTTCCATTAAACTGTAAACGAAATATAATCAAGCGTAAAATAAAGTAAAATATACAGAGTTATAACATAATTCATTACAAATATTTCAACTTTTTACATGCAAAATATTTTCCTCATTTTTGTAGTTTTATCACAAGATTCTATCCGTTGCGACCTCTTGCTTCACTGAATGTATCTCAATCCGTGAAATTCTCAGTAATTATTTATATAATCTACACAGAAATATAATTCTCTTTCCACTATTCATGTTTGCAAAATATCTACATCGTTACTGATAGAATGGGGCGCTATATAGCGTCTACCAAGTTTAGTTATCTTACCTACGGTCGGCATTATAATAGTTTATTGAATACGACTAATTCTTATATCGGTCATCTCTTAATCCAATTTGAGATGCTAACATCTTCTAAAGATATGGCCGAATTGTTTGCTTGTAAATTATCTTCCTGCTCTATCACTGTGTAGGTAAAGTTATAAAAAAGCCTTTAAGTTTTATACTTCAAGTAATTATCAATCAATTAACCCATTCTTATATAAACATTCCAAAGAACGTGTTGTCAATAAATGTACAAATACTCACATAAACAATCGCCTTTGTATTAAAATGAATCTCTTTAAAATTTTAAACTAAAAATCAGTAAAAGGGATGCTTACTATGCAGAACCGCTTGAGCCCATGTCTTAAAAATTAACAGCAAAATAATTATATCCATAGGCCGGCAAAAATGACAGCAATATATATATATATATATTGATGTACCTACAATTGAGTAGACACACTCACACACACATACCCTGATTGAGCACTCTGTAAGAATGGTACTCTTTGAAAAAACAGTAGCTACTTTAGCATCTGTGCATCGTTCATTCCGTAATGAATTAGAACACTCTTAGCTACTGGCGTATGTATACACTGTATACCCGCTATGTATGTCTTCCGCTGACGAGAATCGCCGACTGATGTCAATTCGGTCAGGTTTCAATGGGATGTCTAACCGTACTGGTGGGCTGTGTTACAGCGAACCAAATCTGTCTGCGGATGACTATATGTATTTAAATATATATATATATATATATATATTTAGAGAGAGAGAGAGTGAGAGAGAGAGATAAAAAATGTAAAATAACAAAATTGAATTTAAAAATAAAAATAAACACCACTATATTAAATGATATTTTCCTGTCCTTTTCTTAACGACACAAACTTTTGCCTAATGCACAGCACAAATATTTTGCTTAAATATATTTCTATGGCAAAAATAAACGTGGCAATATATTTTTATACACAATTCTTCGTTCAGTCTTCTGTAATTCCATATCTGTTTGTGGGCAAGTATAACCCGGCAGCAAGCAAGAGTCAAATCTTACAATGCGGAAGTCAATAGATGTAATTTATATTTTGCTGAAAAATTACTCATCTTACAACACATAAATAACCCTAGCTTTTTTAAACAAGAGAAATGGATTGATTGTTATAAGTAGATTTAAATCAAATATCTGGTAACAAACTTGATTCAGATAGTTTTTTAGGTAATATTTTGTTTTCTATTTTATCATTTAAAAAATAAAAACTAATCTCTCTTTATCTTTAATATAAAAAGGAATATTCAGAACCCTGAAGTATTTATATATATATATATATATATATATATATATATATATATGACACATCACTCAATAATTCCCGGAGCTGACATGCTTAACAGCAAATCCTTTTGAGTTTTTATAAAGTACTAACTTTTAAATGGCACGTGACAAAATTTGGCCTCAATCAGACTATTAGTTTACAAATTACAGCTAATTAAGTGAAGTCACTTTGGCAAATTTTCAAAATATTGGAAAAATCTAAATTTCGTGTGTTGATAAAGCATTGCTTCCTGATGGAAAAAATACGACTCAAACAAAGCTTGATATTTTGATTTTGTCTTGTGTTGACATAAAGCATTGCTATGCAACGATAAAAGTCATCGAATAGCAGACGGAGTACGTTAATTGTAAAGCCGTTCGATTACTTTACACCGCTTGAGAGACCGAAATGTTCAGAGAAGCATATCTCTAAGTGCAATGTAACGCGTTGTGATCAGATTGAAATGAGATTTTATTAAATGTGGGTTGCTTTGATTTAATATGGATGGCCTCCAATATGTGAAGGTTCATTTTACTGTGTGTATGTTTGAGTATTATTGTGTTATCGACTAAAATTTGTCTAATATTACCTACATGGATATGTTTTTCTAAGAAATGCTCTTAAATTGAACCCTGATCAGAAAGATAAGTCTACGGGAGAGTGTGATTGTAGTAGAACCAATATATATGGTGGGTTTATCATTAATACAAGAGATACAATCTCTGAACTGTCAAATAAATTGATACACTACATTGGTTTTATGTAGAGGATTTAGCTGTGTGGCTGTGAGGTTATTAGCGACTATGAGGTCATATGTTTTAAATGTTTTATATCACACGCTAAGCTTAATTAGATTATATAATCAAATTAATCTCATCAGATATTATAAAAATATCATATATGAATTATTGAGCTATTTGACCATGCCAATACTCTGCATATGGCGGGAAACTGATATAGTTCGGACACCAAGAGTTAAAGATATTTCTCCGACATTTTGACGTGGGTTGACATCAAAAACCCCTTGCAATTTCTCGTTATGAAGACTGTATGTCTTATCTCTACCTTCTTCATCTTCAAGGCTCTCATTAACAGAAAGGAATTTCTGTAACCACTTTCGTACCGGTGAACCTCTCTCCTCATGTTCTGTTGATATTGGTAGAAGTTAGATAGGCACTCTGCCCAAGTATGAACTCATGCAAAAACAAGGAAAAGACGACGATGTTTTGTCTTGTAAATAATTGATAGCTTCTATGGTTTAAGAATATTTCTCTCCGAAAATATGGCAAAACGTTTAAAGAGCACACGTTAACTATCACGTATATCAAGCATTACCTCATATATACCGTGAATATTAACTTAAAATGGCATTTCAAAATACATCTCATATATATATATATATATATATATATATATATATATATATACTACCGGCCACAATAATTAGGCCACCCCAGTGTTTTAAAAAATGATGCATTTAAAACGCTTCTTTTGTTAATACTGTACCATAACATGTGCATCAAATGAATTTATGAGTATTTAATAATTATCTATATTGCAGTTTTATCAATGAAAAAATCAAGAAAGTTCAAGGTGATTCGGACGAGTTAATCCTTGCTTCTTTGTCTTGTAAGATTTTGCAAAGTAATAATAACAAAAGAAACATTCTAGTTCATTTGGATTTATCCACTTGGCAACAAATACTAAAAATAGTATGAAATAATTAATTTCTTTTAAAAACTGGTGTAGCCTAATACATATGGCCGGTAGTACACACACACACACACACACACACACACACACACACACACACACACACACATATATATATATATATATATTTATATATATATATATATGTAAGTATAACATATAGTTGCCTATACTTGTTAGATGAGGTAGAATTTAGATTAATTATAATGTTCAAACTTCTGTCTTAATCTTTATTGTCATGCTTACGATGTTTCGGCATTTAATTCTCCGCTCTTCTTCAAGTGCTAATTGTTTTTAACCAAACTATTTATTTCAGTCACTGGGGTAGTATGTTTCTGTATCACATGGGATGCTACTACCAGATATCATATAATCATCGTCCTTTGTCTCAAATCTCTAAGTTATTAGTTCACCATTGTTGTAGACAGGTACTGAACTCCCAATTTTTTCGGTCATGTCACGGGAACTCAGCAAAGTATACATCTATAGATGGATTCCAGAAGTGAAACTGCACATGGGACGATAATTTTATAGCCGAGAGATTGAAATAAAGGGTTCGGTTTCAAATTCTTAGCACCTGAAGCATCTAGGGGCATACGAAGGCCGAATCGACGTCAACAAAGTAATAAAGACTTGAGCAACAGTCGAAACAATGTGAATAATATGTTTGTTTCTTTCGGTTTCACTTTCCTTCTGTTTGTTTAATGCTTAACGACTTATAAATCTTTATGAGATTATTTTAAGGTCAAAAAAATGTTATTTTGGATAAAGTTGAATTGCTTTCAATTTTTTTTTCTTGCAGTTCAAGATTCATTGGGATTTGCTTTTTAAGGGCAGGGTCCCCAAGTCCTACCCTTGTTATTTATCCCATAACTGGAGGGAAGAGACGGATTAATACCCTTCTCAAGGGGACCAATGCTTAAGTGAATGCAGGGGATTCAACTGGAATTCAAACTCCGCTCAGCGATTTCTCTTTCCGAGGCGATATCCACTGCACCACAACGCACATCCGTCACTAAACGCTTACAGCACCTGGTATTCCCAAGCGGAAACCCATCTAAGTACTGACCAGGCGCAACGTTGCTTAACTTCGGTGATCGAGCGAGAACCGGTGTATTCAACGTGATAGGCCGTAAGTCCACATTCTTCCTGATTGCTTCTAATAAAAATTTTGTAAATCAATGACTTTTAGCGAAACAACAAACATTCAAAGTGTGAAAACAAAAATATTGAATTGCTTATGAGACCTCCTGTTTGTCACCAACGAAACATATGTGAAATTGTTGTTACAAAAAATAAGGCAAAGCAAATAGAACGCAAAGATTGAAAAAATACTTATCAAGTTTTTCTACCAAATAAGATAAGCTATTATTCTGACGTAAAATATTTAAGGTGTCTTAATGTCCAGGTGCATTATCCGATTCTAGATGAGATCTTATACAGAAATGATACCTCCTGTCTCAGCATTGTCAGCTTGATAGACAATTAGACAGAGCTACAGTGTACGTTCGATTCTCACTGTGCGTTTCTAAGGGGTCACTTTGTTTTATATTACTCTGGACCAATATATATGATATGTGTAACATACAGACGCAGTCACCACCCACATATTATCTTCCCACATATTATACACACACACACACAGACACATACACATACACGCACACACACACATTTATCGTTCATTCACTAATGAATTAGAGCACTCTGGCTATTGGGCGTGTATAATGATAATATACATGCTAAAAGGTATGCCTTCTTCTACCGAACGCTCATTGCCCAGAGGGAGAATCGCTGACTGACGCCAATTCGGTCGGGTTTCAATCCTGGGTTAAAAGCAATCGGAGTCTAACCGTACTGATGTCTGTGTTACAACGAAACAGATCTGTCTGCGGATGACTATATATATATATATATATATATATATATATATATATATATATGTAGCATAGCTGTAAAATATATTAAGGCCCTAATGAAAAATAACGACAATGTCAGTTTAGAATAATCTGATAAAAGTAACTAAACCAAATATATGGCAAAATTATTTAAAGGTAACATCATATTTTTTTAATCATTTCACCCCAAGCAAGGCATTCCACTGCCACTGTTGCGCATGGGGCTACATAGGGGAAGGTAAAGAGAAGGAGTGGTTAGACACAGGGAATGTCATGAGGAAGATGACAGATGATTAAGGATAACGAGGATGAGGGTTGGGCAGATGGGAAGAGTGTTTGATAGAATGGGAGCAGGTTAGTGTGTTAGGAGGTGTCTATTGACCTTACCTTTAAACTCCTGGAGATTGTAGCCGTCGGGGAAGCAATCGTGTGGAAGGGAATTCCACAGTCGGGAAGTGCGAGGAAAGTAAACTGTTGGAGTAGAAGTTCCGGTTGCATTTTATCGGTTTCACTGTAAAAGGGTGGGATCTAGTTGCTAATCTAGTATCTCGTTCAAATTCGTATTTAGGGGGCACCAGTGATCTAAGTTCATCGGAACAGAAGCCGTGAAAGTATTTATAGAAGAGACACAGGGATACCACATCGCGCCGGTGGGAGAGAGACTGCAGGCGGTCTGCCAAGTCGGTATCTATCACATTACAGACCCTCCTCTGAACCTTATCGAGAAGCCCGAGGAGAATAGCAGGGGCACCCGACCATGATTCAAACCACTTTTTAGTAATAACATCAAAATCAACATCGCTAATTTTTTTCTAAATTTAATCCACGCATATTTCAAACATTCGCCTCCGCTCAAAAAGATTTTTTAAAAAACTTCATTATTATTTATAGTTACGTAAAAAGCTTCGATAAATATATTTCGGCACATAACAAAGAATTGTTAAATAATTACAACCAAAAATTACAGTTATTCTATCAAAATTAATTGTAACTTATTGTAATTGTAACTACCAAAAAAAAAGGAACAACCTGTCTACTTAAAAGTCAGTGTATGACCAAATATATAATTTATCTGGAATACGGCAACTGCAAGTTCTGATTTAGTTCAAGGGACGGTCTTTGGATTTCAGTCACCATAACCTGACTTGGAATAATATTTCTTTTTAATCATATCACCCCGAGCAAGGCGGTAAGGCCACTGAGACACAGGTGGCTACGTAAGAGTGAAGAGATTAGAAAAGAGAAAGCCGGAAACCACATCCTAAACAGGGAACAAGGGATGAGCCTCTTCACCTGTTCAATAGACGAGGGTGGAGTGTAAACTGGGTGATAGTTTAGTCTAGTCCAATTGAAAAAAAAAAGATAAAAGAAAAGAGTGAAAAGATTGGAAAAGAGAAAGTCGGAAACCACATCCTAAACAGGGAACAAGGGATGAGCCTCTTCACCTGTTCAATAGACGAGGGTGGAGTGTAAACTGGGTGATAGTTTAGTCTAGTCCAATTGAAAAAAAAAAGATAAAAGAAAAGAGTGAAAAGATTGGAAAAGAGAAAGTCGGAAACCACATCCTAAACAGGGAACAAAGGATGAGCCCCTTCACCTGTTCAATAAATACAAAAAGTACTATCCTCTCCAAATATTTTCGTTAAAAAATAACAACAAAATTCCAACTAGTACTTGGGAAATCATCGCCAAAACCAAATACTATGGTAAATAGATGTAAACTGGTGCTTCTAGAAAAGCTTATAATAATAAAACACCTTAATACCCCAACAGGTGAAGAGGCTCCTCCCTTGTTTTCTGTTTAGGATGCGGTTTCCGGTTTTCTCTTTTCCAATCTTCTCACTTTTTTTTTCAGTTGGAGTAGATAGAATAAACGATCGCTCGGTTCACACTCCACCAACGTCTATTGAATAGATGAAGAGGCTCATCCCTTGTTTCCTGTTTAGGATGCGGTTTCCGGTTTTCTCTTTTCCAATCTTCTCACTTTTTTTTTTCAATTGGAGTAGACTAAACACTCGCCCGGTTCTCACTCCACCCACGTCTATTGAACAGGTAAAGAGGCTCATCCCTTGTTCTCTGTTTAGGATGTCGTTTCCGGCTTTCTCTTTTCCAATCTTTTCACTCCTATGTAACCCCTTTCACGTCAGTGGCGTTACCGCCTTGCTCGGGTGATATGACTAAAAAAAAAATAAACAGAAGTGAACTGATGATAACATATAAAATAGGAAAGAATTCTTACTTAAATTATTAGATCTTGAGTAAACCTTATGGTCAGTCTATTTTTTTCACAATTCTTATTATCTATTTCCTTTTCTGTTTGGTTTCTTTAAGCAGTAATAATTCCACTTACCATTAATACAATAGCATCCCCGATTTTTAATTTTTTAACAACATAAATTTTAGCAACGATAATATATATATATATATATATATATATGTATATATATATGGTTGGCGACTTGGCTGAGTGACTGCATAAACTCCGTCACAGATTATGCTCGTGTACACACCATGAATTTTTCTATCACTCAGTCCCTTACGCAGGTGGTGGAGTTCTCCACGCGTTTCTGTAATAATTCTAACGGACACGATTCACTACTAGATCTGTGCTTTACTTCCACCCCTCGCTCTTGCAATGTCGAGCAACTCTGCTCTCTTGGAAACTTTGACCATGCATTAGTTTCCGTCAATATCTCCTTCCACCTCCACCCCACCAGGACCTCAGGAGAATATCCTACTGCTACCAAAGAGTCGTTTCGCGACTTCCTGAGTGACGTCCCATGGAATAAAGTATTTAGCCTTCCTGTTGAAGACTGGGGGCTGAGTTCTCCTCTTGGGCTATATGTATATATATACATATATATAACATAATGATGATCCACGTATACTGTCTTACTATGTATAGGAAAAACTACTAAAAACTAGTAAGTTTAAAAATATAGTTTTTTGAGAGTATTTATTTCTAGTATTGTATATATATATTTGATATTTCAGACCGGCCTCGGCCTTTCATCAGAAGAAAATGATTTTAAAATTTAAACTAGAAGCGTCCGTCGTGAGAGCGTTCGTCGAGAGATTTTTACATCACGTGATGTAGAAAGCGATATAGTTTTTAATATTTGTAAACGTAAACCTATCTCTAATCATACTTTTAAATGTTGTTTCAAAGAAATGTTTAAGTGTATCTAAAAATTATTTAACTATTGAAATATTTATAAAGATTCAAAACACCCGAGTCCCTTTTTAAGCCTAGCCTATATGTATTTAATTTTAAAATCCAGTATTTTTCTTTCTTTCTGCGTCAGTATGTAGAACTAAAATCGGAATCTATCAGTAAAAATCTGCAGCTTTCTAATGTGTTGGTCTATGTGTGAATAAGGGTCGTTTTGGCGTATGCTTAGTTTATGATTATTGAAACGGAATCTAAAACTGTTTACAGATTCACCAACATATCCACTATTTGGACATACTGAACAGAAGAGAAAATAGATTATATTTTGGCTGTCACAGATGAGGCTTGGTGGGTGCAATTTGATGTTGGTGTTGGGTAGAGAAAATACTGCATCGTTTACTAAATGTTTGCATACTAAACAACAAGATTTGTTACATCTGAAATTCCCTGATAGGTTTGTATTTTTTTAGATATTTGGTAAAAGTGAGCATAGCTGATAGGTTGGGTGTTTGTTTCGTTGCATTTATGGGTGGTTTATCGAAAATGTCTTTGATTTTTTCGTTTGATTCGAGGTTCTTTTTTAAATTTTGAATAAGTGTGTGGGAATAATGATTGGGGTTAAAACAATGGGAATTCGGTTGTTGTTTTTTTCTTTTCTTGTATGTGAGAAGTGTGTTATGATTTATGTGGATGGTTTTATTTAGTGCTTCTTTTATTATTTTTATTGGGTATTTACATTTTAGAAATTGCTTTGTTAGGTTGTTAATGTTGTTTAGAAAATCTGGATGGTCTGAGCATATGCGTTTGATTCTTAGAAATGAGCTGTATACGATAGATTTTTTTTAATTTAAGGGGATGACAACTGTTAAAGTGTAGGAATTTATGTTGGTTTGTGGGTTTGTTGTATAGACTGGTGGAAAGTGTATGTTTGTTTAATTTTATCATGACGTCTAAGAAAGGGACGGATGTGTATGAGTACTCAATGGTAAATTTAATTGTATTGTAGAGGCTGTTGCAGAAAATAATTTCTTTTTAAAATTTTTCTAATCCATGACTCCATAATAAGAAAATGTCATCAATATATCTAAAATAATGTGATGGTTTATATTCTGAATTAATTACACTAATCTGTAAATAGTGTTTGTTGTTGAATTTAAAGTTATTATGTGTTAAAATGAAATTTATTAATTGGCATATATCTGTAATTTGGTTGTTAGGTAATTTGCTATTACTAAGGAACACATGGCAAGCTGATACTCCTTCAACATGTGGAATGTTCGTGTACAGAGACGTAACATCCATCGTTACTAAGATATTATCATCGTGGACTCAGTTAATGTTTTGTAATTTGTTGAGAAAGTCAGTAGTGTCTCTAATGTAAATAGGTATGTCAGGTAATAAACGTTTTAGGATATTGTCTATGTACCCAGATATAAGTTCCTCGACGAACGCTCTCGCGACGAACGCTCTCGCGACGGACGCTTCTAGTTTAAATTTTAAGATCATTTGTTTCTGATGAAAGGCCGAGGTCGGTCTGAAATATCAAATATATATATATATATATATATATATATATATATATATATATATATATATATATATAATAATAGAAATAAATAAATAGTGTCAAAAAATATACAAATATATATTGTAGAGGCCATAATATAAGGATCGGAAACAACAAAGACATAAATATGTAAATTACTTAAAACATAATGCATGATTAGCAATGAAATTTTTACCGAATAAAGATTAGGGTGTAATACATAATTATTAGACAAAGTTACAAAAATTTACATAATAGCTTTTTTTAAAAATAAAGATTAAATGGAACAAAGGAAATAAGCTACTGGACAAAAGTTAAGGAACGATGTTAATAATTTGCATAAACTTTTAATTTACATTGTTAAATCTCGATGAAACTTTCAAGAATAAGTAAAATATAATTTGGAATTTTTAAGCAATATGGCAAATTCTACAAGCAAAACGCTCTCTTTTGAAGAAAGAAACTCATTATCGCTAACTATCAAGAAAAAAGTCAATTTCAAAAATTTCTGATATTGTTCATAGGTCTAAAATTGTCGTTCATCGTATAATTAACAAGTATAAATCCGATAAAGCGTTAGATGCAAAACCAAACATCGACAAACCTCCAAAAACATTGGAAAGAGATGATCAAAGAATTGTTAGAATATCTACAAAAAACTGTTTTGAAACTGCTAAATCAATTGCCCGTAAATTTAATGAAGACACAGATAATAAGATCTCAAGGAAAACGGTTGCTCGCATGTTAAAAAATGCTGGATTGCATCTTCGTATTTCAGCTTCGAGCAAAATCAAACAGCATGTATGGAGTATGCGAGAGAACATGTTTGGACTGACGCCCAAAAGGATACAGTTCATTTTAGTGACGAGTCCAAGTTTACTATATTTGATTGTGAGGGCAAAACTTACGTACGCCGTAGAACAGGTGAAAGACTATCTTCCCAATGTGTGTTTGGTGGCAGCAGTGTGATGGTGTGGAGAATGATTTCATCTACAGTAGTTGGCTCTATCATCTGCGTACATGGCAATATCAATGCTGAAATTTACAAAAGGCTTCTTCAGCCGCATGTGGTAACAAGATTACACCATAATCTTTATGAATCTTTTATTTTCATGCAGGACAATACAGCTTACCACAAGGCCCACAACGTTATGACTTTATTTGAAGAAGAAGGGATCGCCGTAATGAAGTGGCCAGCCCAGAACCCCGACTTTTATCCAATAGAAAATGTTTGGAAGATAATTGAAGAAAGGGCTCAGAAAAGAAACCTGAAAAACCAGGATCACCAATGAGAGTTATTGAAATTCTGAAGTTAATAAAACAGTGACCGATCTAATAGCAGTCAATTAGTTAAGTGCCATACGTGATAAACGCTCGGGCGATTATGCCTCGAAAGAGACATGACTGACTGGAGACAAGATTATCCCGCAGAAGGTTGCTATTACTTTCCTCGATCGACTGGTTGCCAACCAAGGTTATAGACCCTAAATTGTCCTGTTAATTAACTTATAAATGGAGAGAAGGGATGGATTAATTCCGCGTACGTGAATGCCAGGAATTCAACTAGAATTTGAACTTGGCTACCCGATTACTCGTTTCGTGCTGATATCCACTGTACTACACCACATATTAATAAATATATATTCTTATCTATCTATCTATCTATCTATCTATCTATCTATCTATCTATCTATCTGTGTATGTGTGTGTGTGTGTGTGTGTGTGTGTGTGCTGGTAACGTGCGAATTAAATTCCAGTAAAGAGCGGTGATAGCCTGTTCCATCTTAAAGAGGAATTTTGGGCCAACCAAGCTATACCACCTAACCTGTCCTGTTATTTAACACATAGCTGGAGGCAAGAGACGCTACGGTTTAAATAGCAGGAAAGAATGAGTTTTGTAACCTTGGTAGGCAACCAGTCTACCGCAGAAACAAACAGGTCGCCAACCAAGGCTATAGAATTCCAGCTGTCCTGTTATGTTTGCTGCCTGTATCTTTAATGATGCTTCTTCTTGGATTGAGCTTATGTAAATATACAATTTGAAACCGAAGTATTTATGAGTGGTGATAGTCTGTGTAATAATTGAACGCACTGATACGGCGACATGTATAAATAAGCTTATTGATATAATATATATATATACTCGATAAATCAGCAAAGAGAAAATAATTATTGACAACGCGATTCATTGGCGTTTTGTATTTAAGCAGCCGTCTTGAGGTCAGTTTAAGTGGAATATCTGCGTTTTTCTTTTATAATAAATACAGCAATATATTATAATATGGTAGAGCTTAAGAAGAATGATTTCCTCTGCTATTTGTATTTTATCTCTTATGGACATTCTTATATCCATAATATAATAACACCGATATTTTACGGACAGAACTGAATGTCTGAAATGAAAAAGAATGAAAAACATTCTTTTTCACAGAGGGACTTTTATAGTAATAAGTCACACACGAAACTATATCTACACGTGTACCACACAGAGAATAATATATAACATATCTACCCAGCAAAGTGTAAGGAGAAACAAAATAAAAAGTGTTATACATACAAAATGGAGAAATTCTGACCTGGAGAAGCTATTTTAGGACTTCAGGTTCAAACTATGATTTATCTATGTCCCAGTCGAAATCATATTCCATGAAGAGGTAACGTCAAGTTTTGGGTTTTCCGACATTGCATTCTCTACCTTTCTGTGACGCTTGAATCTCTTTTCCGTCGCGTCTTTTTTTAGCGGCTGCTGAATCCTTGGTGTTTTTATTGATTCTTTCGGATTTTTTTTTTTTTGCTTGATTTATTAGTCGACTTTTTTCATCTTTAACAACGAGGTGAACACTTAAATTGTTTACATCACTGCTACCTAAAAATTAAATACATATAAAATAAGCTTGAATTAAAATGATGAAAATAAAAGGTATCATGAAAATTTTTATTAGATTTTGAATATTAAAAGCACGAGATAGATGTAGAACAAAAACCAAACTGTAGCCATTACTGCTAAAAATAGTAACTATCACTTTTGGCGCATGCGCACTGTTATATCCAGCATTAATTTCAAAGATGCTTCAAATGACTTATGGATCAGTAAATTCAGTATGTGTGACGTAATTACACCCACTTTGATTCGAAAAAAATACTACCAGAAATTTTATGTTTTTCATCTTTTCTTAATTTCTACACGCTTCATTGAATTATTCATTCATTTTTATCGGGAAATGTTTCTCCAATGTTGCACACCGTTTGAGAATTTCTTCTCTGTTATATGAGCTGAAAAATACGCAACTAAGGATGCACTAAGTTATCATTGTTTGCACCGAGAAGAATATTTTAAGTGCTAAAGATATGAATTCTTTACGACTGAGTTTTTGTAAAATATATATATATATATATATATATATATATATATATATATATATAAGAAGATAAAATTCGTTAAATTATAGAAAAAAAGGGTTATCTAGTCTCTCAGGATTAGAGTCAACATTTTTTAATGTTTTTCCTTCTGTGTGAACATATGCAAATGTTATGTTTTAAAAATCAAAGCATTCTTGCAGATAGAGTTATTAAAATTATCAATAGTTTATTAAATATGGTTGTGTCGAACATTCAGTTCGTATTTCTTCCACGTATCTTTTCTTTTTTTTTTTTCAATTAGGATTATATTTTTTTTGCTTTTCCTCCCCCTTTGTTTATTCATAGCAGAGTTCTATGATCTTGTCGTTGACAATATCCGAGAACGTATGACAGCATGCCTCCACAAATATCCAACGTTCTCAGTTGTCTTCTCAATAGCATAATTGCTGCTGTGATCTTAATCGCCTAAGTTCTTTGTTGTCTTTTATGTGCTACGTCTCTTTCTGAAAACTACTTCTGAATACTTCTTAATGAAGCTTTTTTGCGTTCATAAACCTGGGATTCAAGAACACTTTTCGGATCTCGAGTCACATGATAAAATTTGTTATAATTTTTTAATTAATTTCGTTTGTTGTTCTACGACCTGGGAATTTTCTTATTTATAAGAATATCTAGTTGTCAATATTTCTTACTTGATTTAACTTTTTTTTATAATAGTGTCGCCACAAGCGAGGCATTTTACTGCCACTGTTGTGCAAGGGGTGCATGGGATGAAAGTTATGAGAAAGAGTGAAAGGGTACGGCGGATGAATCTTCCTCAAGACACATTTAATCCTCTTCCCCCACCAAGCTACACGACACTTACACTCTTCCTAGTATAGTCAGTCAGTTAAGTGCCATACGTGATACACGCTTGGGCGATCATGTCTCGAAAGAGACATGACTGACTGGGCAGAAGATTATCCCGCAGTAAGTTGCCATTGCTTTGTACGGTAGACTGCTTGCCGACCAAGGCTATAGAACCCAATTTGTCCTGCTATTTAACCCATAACTGGAAGGAACAGACGGATTAATACCTTTCCCAAGGGTATTTGCGCGTAAGTGAATTCAATGGATTCAACTGGAATTCGAACTCGGTTCTCTGGTTTCTCATTCCGAGCCGATATCCATTGTACCACAACGCACATCCTAGTATAGTAGTAGTGTTAATATTATTATTAGTAAAATTAATGAAAGTACTTTTGCTACTAATGCATCTACTAATAATATATATTTATAAGTAGGAAATATCTGCAATAGTAATAAGAGAGTGTAAGCCCTTAGCGTAGAGGTTGCATTTGAAAGTGACAAGATCTCGACAATTTAAAATATCATCCTAATCGGCTTCGTTCACTTTTGTATGAACAACGTTTAAACAATTTTTGAATCTATCTTTTCCCTACTAACTACGAGTTGAGTTAAGTAGCTGCAGAGACAAGGCTCTCAGTCTTGTCTAGCAATCCATGATATCCGCACCATTCTTCTGCAGAACCACATTTCAGTTGCTTCAAGTTTTTTCTTCATCTTCAATTATATTGTCCAGCATTCACTGCCATATTGAACAACTGATATCACATAACAATCCAGTACTCACTTCTTTGTTTCTAGCGAAATTGTCCTGTTTCTTAATACTTTACTTAACTTCTGGAATGTTTCCTTGTGCTTTTGGATCTCAGGAATACGAATGTATAGAAATTGATGTGACCACAAAGTGAGGGGCCAGTTTATATATTGATTGTAATATGAAATTGATCCCCAACTTTATATACGCAGCATCCTTCTGTAGAAGCACATTTTAGTTGCCTCAAGATTTTCTATCATCTTCGATGATATTGTCCAGCATTTACTGCCAAATTGAAGAACTGACATCACATAGCAATCCAGTACTCACTTCTTTGTTTCTGGCAAAATTCTCCTATTTCCTAAATCTTCTACTCAAGTTTTGAATCACATCCTCCACCAAGCCAATTCGCTTTAGGATTACGATTATTATTAGATTTAATGCTCTCCGAGACACATAATTTTCTTTTAGTTCGGATGATGACGGTATCATCTCTGTCCAACTTAGAGATATGAACACTTTTCACAACTTTCTAACTCAACCATCCATATTGTTGCGATCTACCACGGACTATTAAATTGTATCTACCGAATAAGATATTATTTTATCATCTGTGTATTGTTTACCGCCTCGATGATACAATATATATATATGTAAAGTCTAACCTACCCGCTAATGTATATTTGATACCCCCTGTTTTCTAACATAATCTTCCTTCTCTTTTTTAACTCCATCCTCCAAGTATCCTTTCTTATTTTTTTTTATTTTTTTTTCATTTGGGCTTCTTGTGTATGAAAAATATTTTGTATTTTTCCATAATAAAAAGATCGCTGATGCAGCGAATATACTTCGCAGAAATGGTCATCCGACACATGTAAATTTCAAAGTTTTACTTGAATATATATATATATATATATATATGTGTGTGTGTGTGTGTGTGTGTGAATATATTATAAAGCTGTTTTAATTTTATGAAAGAATACAAAAGTAACTAGGCTGACTGGACGCCATGTTGTGCCTATGTCGTGTCATAGTTCTGAATGTCTGAACTGGTGGAGGCATGGAATATTTGTCGTTTTAAAAAATTACCAGAAAAAAGAAAAAGAAACAGAAGAATAGGAATAAGCGAAAGAACATGAAGTAAACAAAAGGAGGAATAATTAGGGGAAAAAGAAACAGAAGATGATGAAGAACCGAAAAAAGAGGAAGAAAAACAGAAGCAGGAATAAGTAGGAGAATAAGTAGGAGAAGAAGAAGAAAAAGAAATGCAGAAAAAAAAAGCAAAAAAAGAAGATGAAATATCAAAAAAAAAGAAGAAGAATAGAAGGAGGAATAAGTAGAAGAACAAGAAGAAAAAGAAAAAGAAGAAGAAAACATGCAGAAGAAGTACAAGAAGAAGCGATCGAAAAGGAAGAAGAACAGATAGCGGAATAAGGAGATGATGATGATGATGATGATGGAGAAGAAAAAGAAAAAAGCAGAAGAAGAAGAAGAAGAAGAAGCAAAAGAAGAGGAAGAAGAATAGAAGGAAGAAGAAGAATTAGAAGAAGAAGAAGAAAAAGAGACAGAAGAAGAAGAAAAAGAAACAGAAGAAGTAGAAGCGAAAGGAGAGCAAGAAGAACAGAAGAAAAAAAAAGTAGAAGAAGAAGAGGAAGGAGAAGAAAAAGAACATAAAAAAGAAGCAGTAGAAGTAGAAGAAGACGTGAAAGAAGAGGAAGAAGAACAGAAGGAGGAATAGGTTGAAGAAGAAGAAGAAACAGAAGAAAAAGAAGGAGTGAAAGAAAAGGAAGAAAAACAGAAGAAATAAGTAGAAGAAGAAGAAGAAAAAAACAGAATATATTACAAGAAAAAGCGAAAAAAGAAGAAGAACAGATGGAGGAATAGGTAGAAGAAGAAGAAGAAGAAGAAGAAGAAGAAGAAGAAGAAGAAGAAGACGCAAAAAGGAGGAAGAAGAACAGAAGGAAGTATAAGTATAAGGAGAAGAAGAAAAAGAAGAAGAATAAGAAGCGAAAGAAGATGAAGAAGAACAGAAAGAGGAAGAAGAAGAAGAAGAAGAAGAAAAGATGAAGAAGAAGAAGAAAAAGAAGCTGAAGAAGAAGAAGAATCGACAGAAAAGGAAAAGAACAAAACGAGGAATAGATAGAAGAAGATGAATAAGAATAAGAAGAATAAGAAGCCAAAAGGGCAAAGAAGAACAGATGGAAGAATTAGTAGAAGAAGAAGCAGAAGAAAAAAAAGAAGAAGCGAAAGAAGAGAAAGAAGAACAGAATGATGGATAATCAGAAGAAGCAGAAGAATAAGAAGCGAAAAAGAGGAAGAAGGACAGAAAGAAGAAGAAGCGAAAAAAGGAAACAGAATAGAAGGAGGAGGAAGAAGAAGCAGAAGAAGATGAATAAGATGAGAAGGAGGAAAAAAAAGAAGAGGAGGAAGAAAAAGAAGAAGGAAAAGAATAAACTAAGTGCCATACCATACTCAAGAACTAGATAAAGAATTTTAAGCAATGCGTGCAAATATTAGTGTAGGAAAATATCAATATGAAAGAATCCAAAATGGAGATAATAATGTTAATGTTTTCAATAGCGATGATAAAAAAATGAAGAAAACGAATTAATTTAAAAAGACGTAAAGAAAAGAGCAGAAAATATCGTGCTTAAAAGCACTGGCGTTCGTGCCTAACAATCAGCGTGTTTTGCCTGAACGAAGATCGCGTTCTCGAAATGATCTGCTTTCCCGTGCAACTTCCTACGTCATTATACGTCTTACCTCCCACCCGCCCGTTGATATCCATCCGCCCGTGCCTAACAATTCAACTGCTATCTGGTGCGCTATTCGGTCGCGTCGTGCCTCGACACCGGAAAGAATAAAAAAAAATAGGTGGAAGAACGTGAATTGGCTGCTTCCCTTCGGCGAGTGATAAAAGTGAAGACATTCTTCCTGAGGAATGCGAGTGCACTGAAGTCACTTGTTCCGCTGAATGAAATGGCAAGTGCACATGCGCTACGGTGAATTTGCGTTTTGCAGGATTGAAAGCGAGATAGCATGGAAAATAAGGTGGATGATGACGACGACAACAACGAGAGAAGGAATGACAGAAAAAAATAAAATGAAAATTCAGGATCTTTTTTAGTGAGCATCATGGGATATCTGTCAAGAAAGATAGACAGAACTATCAAATATTTCAACATTAAGACCGATATTATTCTCATGCAAAAAAAGAAAGAAAACTAAAAGAAAAATTGAACATGCGAAAAGTTTCGATTCTGCAACATCTCTGACCATACTGTTCTTATTCATGTTGATCAGATAAAGGCAATAAAGCCACTAAAACTCAAGGAATTACTGTGAGTAATATGATAAAAAAACAGTAACGATAGAAAAAAATAAAATAACAAGAATTAAAAAAAGAGAAGATAACGATTGACATTATATCTAATTTTTTGTACATCAAAAACCGAAAGTAATTGCCACCAGAGAAAAACGCAAAAGAAGAAACTATTAACATAGAACTTACGGTTATTTGAAATCATTTCAATCTAAAATAATGAAACCTTATTTGGAAAAGATGGAAACGAGAAGGAAATTAATACTGAGTATCAGAAAGGGACGAGTAAAGTTCCTTCGATATGCAATGAGGAAGGAGGGCTTGGAGAACCTGATACTAACAGGCCTGATAGAGGGAAAAAAGAGACAGGGGAAAGTGACGGATAACATTTTTGAGGATGTGGAAAACCATGATCGCCTAAATTCTGAAAAGACAGAGCACATAAAAGATCTCTTGTCAAATTTAGGTTCAAATCCAACCAACTGTGATTTAGGTTAAAGGTAAAATATGTTCCATTGTATATCCGTGTAAAATCTTTCAAGTGCATGTTACTGCACATAAATTCACAAAACATATGTACAATAAAGAAAAGTTTACAGAACAATTAATGTGAAAAGCAAAGAGAAGATGCATTACATGTGAAAGTGATTAAACTGAGATGCTATGTCAGGACCAATAAATTTTTATTTTCTCTAGATTTCATCAGAAAATAGCTAAATGTATAGCAGTATCACCACACCATGTGTGACAGGGTATTCAAAACATGAACTTGTAAATATGCAAGATAGAACAACTGTCGACCACGATAGAATGAACCAAATTTCTTAGCACCAGTCCATATGAGGCAATAATAATCAAACCATGGACGAATAGTCAGTCAGTTAAGTGCCATTAATGATAGAAGCTTGGGTGGGCATGCCTCGAAAGAGACATGACTGACTGGGCAGTAGGTTGCTATTACTTTCTGCGGTAGACTGGTTGCCAATTAAGGCTATAGAACCCAACCTTTCCTGTTATTTGACACCCATAATTGGTGGGAGGAGACAGATTAATACCTTTCCCAAGAGTATTTGTACGTAAGTGAATGCAAGGAATTCAACTGGAATTCGAACTCGATTCTCAGATTTCTCGTTCCGAGCCGATATCCACTGCACTACAAGGCACAAATAGTGGAATTACAAAAATGTAAGTTTGATTCAGGGAGAGAACAATTGTATAGCGCGATAGAGTGAACCAACTTTCTTAGCATCATAGACAAATGGCAGACTTATCAATATGTAATACTAGCAGTATAGCCCGGCGTTGCTCTGGTGTAATGAAAGATTTAAAACTAATCCTTGGTCCTGAAGATGACTCAGCCTAAAGAATATTTGTGTGAAGTTTGGTGAGAATCGGATAAAAATTGGAGATTTGTATAAATGAAATACAGACAGTTAAACAGACCCACACACACAAACATCTTGCCTTTTATATATATATATATATTATCGATTTTCTGCACTATTGTAAGAACTGCAACCTTGAAACTTTTGAACATCGTTTCTAATGTCTTTGTCTATGAGGGTATCAAATTTGATTAAAATCGGACCACCCCTTCTATAACCCGATTTTTTCGATTATTGATTTTCGATATTTATCGGGGGTACCTCGACACAAAACCTAGCTAAGAAAACTCGCAGATGCTTATAGCACAACTGTGTAAATTTTCTAGAAAATCAGTTCAGCCGTTTCGGAGTCTATAGGTAACGGACACACGCACACAGACACACACACACACACACACACACACACACACACACACACACACAGACAAAGTTCCATTTATAAATAAGTTTAAATAAGACGACACATGTAATCAGATTTCCTAGCAGCAAACTTAGTAAAATAAAATCAAAATGATAAACGAGAAAATAACACTTTATAGGACTTTATAGTTTTATGTGTATTCCTTTTACAGCGTGCGTATGATAACGGCTCTCCACTATTTTCTATTGAGGGTAGCTATTGTAATGTTTATCCTACCGCTTTTGTTACTTCCTGTTCTGCCATTTAAATTATTTGTCGATTGGGTTCCCGCTTTTTACATATATCAATTTTGTCTTATGAGTGACAAGTACTCGAAGTTTCAGAAACTCTGCCAAAACTGCAAACTGTCGTTTAATGTCTGAAAATCTGAGTGCCATTTTATTTCTATTTGCCCTAAAATGCCCTTGTTTCTCAGATGCACCGTCCATGGTATACTCAGCGCCCTTCCGTTGAATCAGGTCTCTGCCGTCTAAAGTCTATTAATTCATTTGAAAACAAATGCACTAACATTATATGATTTTATATGGACAGATATTAGTAGTTCATTATATGTTCTATGAAATTAAATTTTATTGCTCTTTAATACACTGTTGAGCGTTTGCAATCGATCTTTCGTTATTGCAATGAAGCCACGAATTCCGCTGTCATATCTACGTCGTCTGTTAATGAAAAATGCTGTAAAATTTAGTACCATATGGAAAGAAAATAACCCTCTAGGGCCATTCGTATCATATTTGATACAGTATGAAAACAAATATTTTCCTGAAAAATTTTTTTAAGAGAAATATTTTATAAATTTCAAATGAAAGCAGTACTGACTGCTCAGTCAATGAATACCAAATGTTTCCTTATAGGGAAATACCAAATGTTTCCTTATAGGGAAATAATGTATCAAATATGATACGAATGGCCCTAGAGGGTTAACTAACCATAACGTTAATAATGAGTGATTAATTCACTTATTTTCTACGGACTTATACATTCTTTTCAGCCTTGTGGTGTTATCGGCTTAGAACGAGAGATTAGAGAGCTGAGTTCGAATTGTAATTGAATACTTCGCATCAATTACGAGCAAATACCCTTGAGAAAAGTATTAATCCATCTATTCTCTTTCCAGATATGGGTTATATAGCAGGAAAGATTGGGTTCTTGGTTAGTAACCAGCCTACGACAGAAATATTGGCCACCTACTGCGGGAAAAAAACATTTGCCTACTCCAGCAGGTCTCGAAAGTGACATGATCACCCAATAGTGTATTACGTATGGGTCTTAACTGACCTAAATGGCTGAAAGGTAGAAAATATTTTAGATTGTGATAATTAATTTGAGATAATGATTGCTTTAGTGCCACAGCTTCTTAATTAACCCTTAGACGGGGTCAGAAATGCTTGATTCATACCTCATCAGAACTTGATAAACAATCAAGAAATTAAAATTTATAGTATCTATATAGAGTTATAGATCATAATTATATATATTTTTTCCTAAACATATACTGTTAAACATAACAGACAATGAATGTCTATTATGTTAAATCATGAGCCGTTCTAAACATAGTATTTTTGCTTTAATTTCAGGTGTAATTAAAGGAAAAAAACAATTGGATATTTTTTTTATGGTGCTGGTTTTAAATTTTCGTCTCACCTGAGCCATCTTCAGAGAGGTTACTGGGATGTTAACATAAAAATATCCACCATCAGACATGATATTATGTAATGCAATGTAACGTGTAGTGACCAGATTGAAATGTGATTTTATCAAGTGTGGATTGCTTTGTTTTAATGCATATAGCCTCCAATAGCTGAAATTTATTTTGCTATGTGTATGTGTGAATATTGTTGTGTTATCGTGTAAAATCTGTCTAATATTACCTACATGGCTATGTTCTTCTAAAAAATCTTGTTCAATTGAAATATGATCAGAAATATGGCAAGTAAGTCTACGAGAGGGCGTGATTGTAGTAAAACCAATATATGTAAATATACGCACACACATATGCATACATACATAACACACACACACACACACACACACACACACACACACACACACACACACACACACATATATATATATATATATATATATATATATATAAACTTGGGTATTAGTACTGTATTATAATCAATATATAAACTAATGGTTCATTTTCTGGTCCCTTTATTTCCTAAATATCCTAGAGAATGTAAATAAATTTTATATACATGCCTGTGTAGCCAATCAGTATTAAATTGATTTAATCATTGTCTACTGCTTATCAAAATTCTGCAGATTATTTAAAACTAGAAAATATTTTTTGATATTTTAAAAATGTAGGGGTGTTGAGGTAACAACGACGTATTTATACAAATGTTATTCATTAATCTATCAGTCAAGTGCTATACGTGATGCACGCTTGGGCGATCATGTCTCAAAAGAGACATGACTGACTGGGCAGAATATTCTCCCGCAATAGGTTGCCATTGCTTTCTGCGGTAGGCTGGTTGCAAGCCAAGGCTATCGACCCCAATCTGTCCTGTTATTTAACCCATAACTAGAGGAAAGAGCCGGATTAATACCTTTCCCAAGGGTATTTGTGCGTAAGAGAATGCAAGGAATTCAATTGGAATTCGAACTCGGCACCCCGATTTGTCGTTCCGAGTCGATATCCGCTGCACCAAAACGCACATCCCATTAACCTATACTTGGATGAAAAGAAGTGGATTCATACATTTTCTAAGGGAATATAACGAACCAAACTGGAATTGGAACACTGTGGCATTATCCACTACACCACGTACACATCCAAGCTTCCAGCATTTATTATGCCCAGGCGCTCACCCATCTTGGTATTGATAAGGCATGATCTTGTTTAAATTTAGCGATTATACACGAACTGATCTTTTTTTTTTTTTTTGTATATCGTAATTAAATGCAGTAATGTTATTGTAAAGGAAGAGAAAATCAGATCAAAATCTTAAGGACAGTCAAATGTTGGATTTTAAAATGTACATCAGCTCCATACTTTCGTTCCACGAGTTCACACCTTTACATCAAAGACCAGCCATGCTCCTTCTACAAAGTGGAATCATTTACATTTCCCCCATATTCCAAATATAAGAATAAATTACTCATATTTTTTCCAAAACAGCAACCTTGTGGAACGGGCTCGTTATCTATCCTGCTTATTCTCATAATCTTAATTTTCTTTTACCTCTTTCTTTCACCGATATCAAACCTCAGTCATCATAACCTTTTAAGCATTTACAATCTACATTTACTGACTGTAGTGATTTGTAGGGTGGTAGTTTAATTGCTGACAAAATATGTTGAATGTAAAAGAAAGAAATCGATCAATGACAGTCAAATCCTACAAATCAATCAGACATTGTGATGTATGATATGTAAACGAATCTTAACAAATCAAATGAAAATATCTCGTAAAAAGTCGAAAAAATGCAATATTCTGAACTTACAGTCCTAGTCAAACTGTTTATCCCATGAAAAATGGGAACGGAATCATTTTCAATCAAACGAAGTTCACATTATACATGAATGTTGATGCAGTTGTGCAAGCGGTTTACATTAAGAAAACTTAAAAAGCGAAATATTGAATATTATTACTATTATCATTCTTGAACATTATATAAAGTCGTCCTAACAAAAATAGAACTCTATCCTATTCTATGTGGCGTATCCTTTCAGTAGGTGAGCATTTATGGTTCTCTTTTACTTCCTGTCTTTAGTACCTTTGAGCAGTGTTTGGCCTTTTCATCTCTCTCTTTTTTTCCAGTCCTGCTGTCTTTTTTCAAAAAAGCACGTTAGCTAGGCTTTTATCTGCTTTCGTCTGTTTCTCAAGCTTCCAAAATGGCCTTTGACTATTAAATTTTACAAGTAATCTCTCCTCATCAGAAATACATAAACAATTAAAATTCAAGATCGTTAATTCCAGCCTGGAGAACACATTTTGTCATTGAAAACAAAGGGAACGATATATCAAGTTTGTATTTTATCCATCATAAAATATACATCCATTGAACAACTAGAAACAATTTAAATAAAATTTATGTCCCATCCTGTTCTAGATATAAAAAAATAAATAAATAAAGACAATATGTGTGATTTAATCTCTTAAGAAAACTCAACTGGATATAATAATAATAATAATAATAATAATAATAATAATAATAATAATAATAATAATAAATAAAACCCACACACGAAAGAGAACTTTGTCTATGTAACACTTGGGATGTTAGGGAAAATAGAAAAAATATGAAATGGAGCCATAATAACATGTCACGACCTGCCATAAGTCTTCCCACAGACTTGGCTGGTAGTGCGACCATAGCAGAAATCGAAATATGATGAAAAATGACATAATAATAATAATTATGGAAAATATGTAAACAAACACTGGTATGAACATCACCCATCACCGGTTACAGGAATAGAAGTCACTATTCTATCGGATTACACCATCTATACAGACAGAAAAATTGAAGCGAATAGACTGGACATTATTGCTAAAAGCCAGAAAGAAAAACCTTGCCTATTAATTGATATGACATGTATAGCGGATTGTAACATAGCAACCAAGGAATTCGAAAAACTGTCAAAGTATAAAGACCTGGAAATTGAAATAGAAAAAATGTGGAAATTGAAAACAAGAATCTTGCCAGTGATTGTAGGTGCACTTGGAATGATAAAAGATGGAATAAAAAACATTGAAAGAATCCCTGGATACCCCAGCTTAAGAGATACCCACACACTAAGGAGAACTTTGTCTATGTAACACTAGGGATGTTAGGGGAGATAGAAAAAAAGCATGAAATGGCGCCATAACAACACACCACGACCTGCCTTAGGTCTTCCAGCAGACTTGGTAGGTAGTGCGACCATAGCAGAAATAGAAATATGATGGAAAAGGGCAACAACAGGGTTGGCTTCTTAAAAGAATCCACTGGGAAATTATCAATAATTTTGAATTTAGTGGATAATAGTACACATCCCAAACAGGTCTCACTCTGCTTACCCAGTGTCGACTCCGTGGTTTGGCCACATCAGGAAGATGGTCGATGGGAGGATCCCAAATGACGGTTTATTCGGCGAGCTCGACACCGGCTTCAGACCTGCAGATAATCTGTCCTTCCCTAGAAGTGTGTTTGGAACCGAGCCATGAGGGAAGATGGCATCAACCCAGCAAGCTGGTAGTCGGTGGCTAAAGACCGCGACAGATGGAGAATTTCTTTGCAGGCATGCTCCAAGAGAAGTGAGTAGAATAGTGACTTCCAGTGTAGAAGATTAAAGAGCGGCGACGGCTGTATCAATGCTCTCAGAACAAGGCGCCACCTACATCTGTGGCAACTGCAATAGAGCTAGTTGATTCGGGATAGGTCTGTCTGTAACATCACAACAGACGGTGCAATTCAGCAACAGAGTGATCTGAGGCGCAGAACTCTATCGTCTTCCGACACAGACGGATACCAACAAGTATAAATCAGAATTGGTATGAATATCGGTTATAGGCAGTAGTGGAAATGGTAGTCACAAGTATTTTCATTGTCTAGGTAAATGATAATACCATTGAAGCATATGGATACCGTTTTGTAATTATTAACAGAATAGTAAGTATCAAATTATTGAATTTGCTGTTCCATATAAAGTAAGAGTGAACTTCAAAGACATCAGAAATATAAGATAATGCTAAGAGACTTCTTCTTCTATGTTCCCTGTCCCTTCAGGACGTAGGCGATCATGGCTTTCCATGTCTCCCTATCCCTAGTGGCTCTTAGCACGCCTTCTCCTGTTACACCATGCAACCTTCGTTCCATCATCCACCTGATTAGGTCCTTCAAATATATTATCCGTTGCTTTCCCCTGTCTCTTTTTCCCTTTGTCTGGCTTGTTAGTATCAGTTTATAAACCTTGAATGTAGAGCTGTAGTAAGAGACTCGCCTCGAACACCACAGAGAACACAGGAATTGAAGTAAGAATTGGAAAATGGAACTATAATTAAGAATTGAGAAGGGGTAGTTAGAACTGCAACAAACATTATACATTATACATCTCAATAAAGCATATTCTCTCGAGGGTTCTCCAAAATGTACTTGAGTTGGTGTAATCTTGTTGGCACCATTCTTCAAGAGCAGAATGTCAAAGTGAAACTCTAAATTAACATGAACGATTTACAAAACTTGCCTTTAAAAACCTTTGAAGAACTAATCAAATACAAAGAATTAAAGATAGAAATGAACAGCATATGGTAGACCAAAACAACAATATTACTTGTATTTGATCTATATGGATCATATCGAAGAATTAAAAAAATATGAAGATCAAAATTTTGCCAGAACCCAAAATATTTGAACTGAATAAGAAAACATACTTTTACATATATCTGCTACTAGCAGTATAGCCCGGCATTGCGCGGGTGTAATGGAAGCTTTAAAACTAATTCATGGTCTTGGATCTCAGACTCTTTGGACGTTGGCACGAAAGACTAAAAAGCAATAGTTGTTTCCAGTTAAAGCGAAACCGTAGACTGAAAGAAAAATGAATGGATGTAAGTCAAATTTTGATTTCCTGGTATCGATATCAAATTTTCTGCACTATTTTAAGAACTGCAAACTTGACACTCCTGAATATCGTTTCTTATGTCTCTGTCTATGTGTGCATCAAATTTGATTAAATTGGACCACTCCTTCTATAATGCGATTTTTTTTATTATCAATTTTCGATTTTTATCGGAGGTACCTCGACACAAAACCTAGCTAAGAACACTCGCAGACGCTTATAGTACAACTGTGAAAATTGTCAAGAAAATCGGTTCAGCCGTTTCGGCGTCTATAGGTAACGGACACACCCATACAAGCACACACACAGACAAAGTTGCATTTATAAATAAGTTTAGATCATGGGTAGATTTCTGTTCGTGCCATGATAAGATTTATATTTTCCGATTTTATAACACAGCAGATGTTCGCATCTTCTAATGCCAAAAAAATTTGAAGACTTTTATTGAGATATCGGGCAACTAATACTACACGACGTCAAGGGATGATGATGATGATGATGATGATGATGATGATGATGATAAAATAAAAAGAGAAAGGCGAAGAATAAGAAAAACACGAAGTAGCAGAAGAAAGAAATGAAGAATTAAAAAGAGGAAGAAAGACGAGAAAAGACAAAATGGTTGGAGAAAAGTATTAAAAATAAAATGAAGAAAAACAATATACAAGAGAAGAACAATGATAAAGAAAGAGGAAGGGAGA
>JBBBDQ010000754.1:3135000-3180000 GCA_037127315.1 Ascarosepion bandense
TTACATTTCAATTCTTGGCAATTGTAGCTGTCGGGAAAGCAAGTAAATGGAAAAGAATTTCATCGGCGGGAAGTGCGAGAAAAGAAGCTGTTTGAGTAGGATTTGCTCTTTTATTTTCTTGGTTTCACAGAAAAAGGGTCGGCCCTAGTTGCAAATCTTGTGGGTAGAGTAAATTCATATATAGGGGGCATCTGTGAGCTAAGTTCATCAGAGCAGAAGCCGTGAAAGTATTTGTAGAAGAGACACAGGGAAATGACATTGCGCCGGTGAGAAACGTGTCAAGAAGTGAGTAAGAGAAGGAAGACAATACTGATGAGAGCGGAGTGGAAGGAGAAAGAAGCTTGAGAGAGAGGTTGCAGGTTAGTGAGATAGGAGATGACTATTGACTTTACATTTAAACGAAGATTGTAGCTGACCAAGTAAATGGCAGGGAATTCCACAGGCGGTAAGTGCGAGAAAAGATGATGATGGAGTAGAATTTGTGTTTACACTTTATTCGTTTCACGGTAAAAAGGTGGCACCTAGTTGCGAATCTTGTGGCCCGAGTAAAATATAAGGAACAGGTTTTTATTCAAGATTTCAATTACAGAAACACAATCGATAATCAAGTGAATGATATCTTACCTATATCTTACATATTTAGGAGAGGTAAAAGATTGACTGGCAGCAAACCGCTTGCATACGGACAGGTAATGAATTAATTAGATATACAAAGATAGAAAAGGGCGTAAGACAAGGATGTGTCTGTTAACCGGATCTGTTCAACTTTTACAACGAGAATATTTTGAGGACACTGGAAGTTATTCCTGGATTCATAATCGGAGGCCCCAAGTTAACCTAAGGTACGCAGATGATACAGTGCTGATAGCAGACACAGAAAGGAAATTACAAGACCTCCTAAAGAAGGTAACTGAAGAAAGTAACAAGAAAGGACGAGAAATAAACTGCACGAAAACCGAATGCATGGTCATCAGTAAAAATGTCTGCCGAAAATGCCAAATACATGTCGGGGATACTAGACTCAAGGAGGTACAAAAATTTAAATACCAGGGAAGCTTTATAACAGAAGACGGAAAGTGCGACACAGAGATCCGAAGGCTAATTGGCATGGCGAAGGAAGCATTCCAGAAGTCGATTAAGGTATTAAGAAACAAGACAATTTCGCTAGAAACTAGGACGTTAGTACTGGATTGCTACGTGCTGTCCGTCCTTCACTATGGCAATGAATGCTAGACAATACCATCAAAGATGAAGGAAAAACTTGAAACAACTGAAATGTGGTTCTACAGAAGGATGCTGCGAATATCATGGATCGAGCATGTGAGCAATGATGAGGTCTTGAAAATTATGTAAACGAAAAGGAAATTAACACTGAGCATCAGGAAGAGACAGCTGAAATTCCTGGGACATGTAATGAGGAAGGCGGGCTTGGAGAATCTGATACTAACAGGCCAGATAGAGAGAAAAAGAGACAGAGGAAAGCAAAGGATTACATTTTTAAAGGATCTAATCAGGAGGATTACGGAACGAGGATTACATGGTGTAACAGGAGAAGGCTTGCTCAGAGCAACCAGGGATAGGGAAACGTGGAAAGCCTTGATCGCAGTTGAATTCGTTACATTCACTTACGCGCAGATATCTTTGGGAAGTAAATTAATCCGTTGAATATACCCCCAGATATGGATTAAATATTAGAAGTTCAGTTCTATAGTTTTGGTTGGCAACCAGTCTACACAGAAAATAGTGGCAACCTACTCCATAAAATCTTCTGCTTAGTCAGTCATGGCTTAAAAGAGACATGACCACACAACCGTGTATCACGTATAGCCCCTTAATTGAACAAGTAGATTTCTTTTAGCTAGTACATATCAGATTATGTTTTGGTCTGTTAGGGCATGAAAGAAACACAAGAGAAGTAGTAGGTAAGTTAAACCAGGTTATTGGAGTAACAGAAAATATATCTAAACTTATTTATAAATGAAATTTGTCTGTGTGTGTGTCTGTGTGTTTGTGTATTCGTTACTTATAGACTCCGAAACGGCTGGACCGATTTTCTTGAAAATGTACACAGTTGTACTATAAGCGTCTGCGAGTGTTCTTAGCTAGGTTTTGTGTCTAGGTACCCCCGATAAATATAAAAAATCGATAATCGAAAACAAACAGATAATAGAAGGAGTGGTCCGATTTTAATCAAATATTATACACTAATAGACAAAGACATAAGAAACGATCTTCAGAAGTTTCAAGGTTGCAGTTCTTCCAATAGTGCAGAAAATCGATAATATGTATATATGAAAGGCAAGATGTTTGCGTGTGTGTCTGTTTATCTGTCTGTATGTTCTTTATAGACATCCACAATTTTTATCCGATTATCACCAAACTTCACACAAATATTCTTTAGGCTGAGTCTGAGCTCCAGGACCATGGATTACTTTTAAAGGTTTCATTAAACCCGAGCAACACCGGGCTATACTGCTAGTACAAAATAAGAGTGTTATTAGTCAGCAGAACCGTCCGAACTGTCAAGTTACACTGCGTCTGGACTGCTCTCCTAGGAAATCTCGCAGGTTAGTAATTATAAAGGAGGAAGAGTTCATTCCAATGTATATAGGGCACCATAATAGCTTACAACAGAAGTTGCGTGATGTACCTGTAAGGTCTATGAGAGATATGTTCTTTTGCACATCTCGTTTTTGAAATTCACTTCTCCCTACTTGCTTTTGAGTTCAATTTGATTATTGAAAATTAAAAATCAACGTTAATCGTAGACGTTTTTCTTCTTAAGTCATGTTATTTTCTCTTTCTTCTTGATGCTGTTTTGTCCTTTTTCTCATATCCTTTTACTCTAAGTTATTCATTGCGTCTTAGTGGCTTTAGTCCCTTGTTTGAGGGAAAATGACTTGAATAATCTTTACAGCATATCCACTAGACATATTAGCATCCCTGCCGAGTACATGATGATCTGGATTACTTATTTCAAAGCAAACATAAACATTTCTTCTAAAGAGCTGCTTTAGATTGTATGGAAAGCAAGATACTACATTATATAGCGATCTGTTTACCTTTTGCTTGAAATGAATATGAAATATGTTAGTATTTAAAATGGCTTGGTGACGAACTTAAGCCACTGGTGCCTCTGGCAACTGGGACTCACCCATTCACAGTTAGATCAACCAAATGCAGACGACAATTCTACTCCTTCAGCTTCTTTTCTCGCACTTCCCGCCTGTGGAACTCGCTTCCATATTTTTGCTTTCCTGACGTCTACAACCACCAGGAATTGAAATGCAATGTCAATACTCATCTCTTAACCACTTGACTCTAGTTCTTTCTACACCACCCTGTATATCCTTTCCTTTCTCTCAACTTTTGCAACTGTCATCACACCTGTATTCCCATCCTTCTCTTGCTCCTTTCTAACTGGTTCATCTTTCTCTTCACTCTCTTCTATCTAATCTTTTTACTCATATGTACTCCACTAATCTTTTAACTCTTATTATAGCCCACTGCACATCATTGGCGTTAACGCCTTGCTCGGGGTGATAGGATTTTTTTTTTAAATGGGTAAACGCCTCTAAGAGGAAACTGCTTTCGTTTCATAATCTGAAAGAACACTTTTGGTCTTCAACCAGTATGACACATTTTACCTTCAGAAAATGGACACATTCCACAATCTAAATCTAACATTTTTCGCTAGCATGATGTAGAACTTTACATTGCATCAGTTACTAGTTCTGTAGGTAGAAAATTTGGTTCATTATGAAATACTTTCATGGCTTCTGCTCGGATGAATTTAAGTCACTAGTGCCTCCTCAACAGCTGTTTACTCGTGCAACCAGATTGGCAACTGGGTCCCAACCATTCACATTTAGGTTAGTTAGCCTAATGCAGATGACAATTCTACTCCTGCAGCTTCTTCTCTCACACTTCCCACCAGTGGAACTCGCTCCCATATTCTTGCCTTCCTGACGGCTACAACTTCCAGAAATTTAAAAGCAATGTCAATACTCATCTATTAACCACTAGACTCTAGCTCTCTCCCCACCCCCTTATATCCTTCCCTTTCATCCACCTATGTATCTGCCATTGCACCTGCATTCTCAGCTTTCTATTGCTCCTTTCTAACTAGTTTGTACTCCTCACTCTTTTCTAATTAATCTTTTTACAGTTATGTAGCCCCCAGCTTATCAGTGGCATTTCTGCTTTGCTCGGGGTGAAATGAATTTAAAAAAGTGCTAGACAATCTTTCTCTACAGAAACTATGTTACATGTTTATAAGTTTACCATTCTTCCATGTTTTGAATAATGCTGCCACATCTGGGACACTTGCTACTGCTACATAGTTACATATTCTCCATAAGAAAACTGTAATATTACTTGACCTGAACTGTTATCTCGTCTTCAGTCAATTTTCTACCGCCGTAATGTAGCTTCTTTGTTCCTTTTCTCTATATACATTGACGATAATTGTTTTAAAAATTCCTTTATCTTACCTAGATTATTTGAAATTTAAGCGCTGTATTAGATTGGCAGTAAATTTAGATGATATTACAGTTTAAATTTCTAAATATAACTGCAAGTTCTCTGCTAATAATTTCTCCTCCCGCAGTTCTCACATATAGAAATCTCTTTTTGTTTTCCAGTCAAAATTTTATCTTCCAAAATTTAAGTCCAATTTCAGTGTTTATAGTTTTCTTCTTATAATCTGCCCAGTCAGTCATGTCTCTTTCGAGACATGATCGCCCAAGCGTGTATCACATATAGCACTTAACTGACTGACTTCTTAATTTTCTTTGTTAATTTCCTCTCTCCTTAATACGTATTTTTTCTCATATTCTCTAACAGTCAGTAGCTCATTGCGTCTTGCTTGTTTTATTGCCTTGCTCAAGGTGGTATGATAAAAAACGGACAAGTGATACGTATAGTGGCTACGCAGTAAACTATTTTAGTTAGTCAGACGAATGATTATCAAGAAGCAGAATATAAAATATAACCTTGCATTTGTCATCCACACTGACAATCCCGTTCCGGAAAGTCGGCCTAATGCTGAGTTAGTGAACATCAAACATGTTTGTGATGGTGCTGCAGCGATTGACCACAGAGAGAAGACAAAAGAAATCAAAGTCTTGGCAAACAACCAGGAACCATCAGAGAATGGAACAAGAAGCGGAACCAAGAAGATAAGTTTCATGCCCATTATATCTGACACACTTGGAACCATGCCAAAAACACCAGAGGCGAGATTAGATGATAAGCTGATTCAAGGCTGACTGCATATCACGTCGAAAAGTCAATTCTCATTCCATCACCGTAGTTAAGCAATGTCGAACCTGAACTCAACTTAGGTTGGTGACCACACAGTTAGTTAAGTGCCATTTGTGATATTTGGCTATGATGTCTCTTTCGAGAAATGACTGACTTGGCAGAAAACTTTTCCCTCGGTTAGTTGCAATTTGACTTGTTACCATCCAATGATTTTATCCAATATCCTATGCTATTTAACCCATAGCTGGAGGGAGAAGAGACGGGTTAATACCTTTTCCAAGGTTATATGGGCGTAAGTGTATACAACGAATTCAATTGGCTCGAATTCCTCGAATTCTAGTTCTCAGCCGATATCTCCTAGGCCACAACGTACATCCTTGGGAATATCAGGTGATCTAAGTTGCTATGTTCTAGTAGTTCAATGAATAGCAACTTTAATTTTGAATTTGTAGAGACGTGTTCTAGTTCTAGTCGAATTTGCCATTGTAACTTACGCTCAATACCGTTGGAAATTGTCTCCAGTAGATCCCTCTATTAATAAGTCAGACGAACAGCCTGATTCTTCAATCATTTTATTACGTTTCTGTCACTTCTTGGCAAACTACTATAATCGCTAAAATACGGTAAACTTTGGAATTATCTTGCATTCTAGGATCTTCCTTTAGGTAAGCAATATGGCTTTGCTTCTCCAGGTCTACTGTTGATGTAACGATGATTATCAATGAACTTTAAGTAAGAATTGTGAAGCTCCGGCTGTTCATTCGGAAATCGCAAAGCCATTTGGCTGGATTGAGAATTTAGGAATTCTTGAGACGTTCGAAGGTTATGGTATATATGGAACAACGTTTTTTAAATAATACAATATGACTTATAGAATGCTACCAGAAATCCTAAATTGTAAACGCAAATTCTACTCCATCAGCTTCTTTTCTCGCACTTCTGGCCTGTGAAATTCTCTTCTGTATACTTGCTTTCCCGACAGTTACAATCTCCAAGAATTTAAATGTAAAGTCAATAGTCATCTCCTGTCTCACTAACTTACCTCCTCTTTCTCATGCATTTTTTCGTCCACCCCACTCTCCTCAGTACTCTCTTCCCTCTCCTACTCTCTTCCTGACATCGCCTGCAACCTCTCACTCCTCATAACATTCCCCATCGTCCACCCCACTCTCATCAGTAATCTCTTCCCTCTCCTACTCTATTTCTGACACCCCCTGCAACCTCTCACTCCTCATAACATTCCTCCTATGTAAACCCCTGCACAACAGTGGCAGTAAAATGCCTTGCTTGCGGCGACACGATTATAAAAAAAATTAAAATTTTACAATGTGTTCATGTCTCGAATATGGTTAGCACATAATTTGTAGTACTCCTGTTATATATTTAGAGTTTCTTGGTAAAATCCACATATGGATCTGCAATGTTGTTATTCTCTTGTTCACTCTAGACCAGTGTTTCCCAACCTTTTTGGCCATGCCCCACCTAATCGGTTCTAGAATCCTGATGTCCCCATTCTAATATGTTAGCATATAATTATTATGTAAAAATTGAACTCCATTTAAGTGATGCTTAAAACACTAATACTTTGATTTAAGCTTTTATTTTAAACTTAAAATTTAAAATTTTGTTTACGGCTCAAACTGCCGTAAACCCTTAAGGTGGCTTAAACAAACTTAATCCATGAAAAACAAAAAATAAATAAAAGGCAATTAAAGTTCTGAGCAAAAAGTTACCAAAAGATAAAATATTAAGGATTGTCTTTTATTATTTTTATGTTCATATAAAACAATCAAATAAAGTTTCAAGTCATATAATAGAGAATTGAAATATTTCAATTCATAAAAAATAATTTCAAAGGAAGCTCTTTTCTGTAATGCTTTGATCAGTACTTTTAATTAAATTGTACATTGTACAGTAAAGATATCAAATGCAATATTGATGGTAATTTAAAAATCCAAGACAAATATATGTAACATTGCTTAATTTTTATTGATTGAAATATTACGGCCACTAGATCACAAGAGCAAAGATTTATATTAGTAAAACACCTAACAATCGAATTGCACTCTACAAAATCAAATTGCCCCTTGTGAGGCGTACGCCCCAGGTTGGGAACCACTGCCCTACACCTTCAATAAATTAATACCTGAGACGTTTTGCTATGCATTTTTATGATAAGAGATAAATAAAGTATTTCTGGCATATTCCAGATGCAGCTACTCAATCCTCACTTTTCAAACTTTAAATATGCAAGTCGTTTAAGCGATGTTGTGGGCGAAAATATATTCTCATTTTTCGGCATTTTCATCCAGGAGTGAGTGTCGCTATTCTAATAGTTATTCTCATAAAAAGTATGCAGAGGAACTATTCTTTCAGTTCTACTACGTGTGGTGATATCGGCTCGGAACGAGAAATCGGGGAGCCGAGTTCGAATTCCAGTTGAATTTCTTCCATTCACCTACGCACAGATACCTTCGGAAAAGGTATTAATACGTATCTTTCTTCCAGTTATGGTTAAAATAATATTGCAGATTGGGTTCTATAGCCTTGGTTGGTAACCAGTGTACTGCAGAAAGCAAATGCAACCAATTGCGTGATAATCTTCTGCCCAGTCACTCATGTCTCTTTTGAGACATGATCGCCCAAGCGTGTTTCACGTATGGCACTTACCTGACTGACTTCAGACATCGCTTCAAGAATAGGCCATATTACTTCAAAAGATTGTAAAGCGTATAACACCTCCATAAATGTCAGGTGAATCACTTTGTTGCCCCTTGTTAGGGCACTAAAACTAAAAACAAAAAAAGGAATGCAGTTAAAAAAATATATGAACAAAGAACAGTAGTAAAAAGATACACAACCTGAGAATGTCACTAGCGTGATTGTTTGGTCTGGCTGTGAGAGTTATCTACTGGAATAGCCTTAATATTTCTCTTGCAACCCACCATGCAACAGATGCGACACAAAGTCATTTTTCTAGGTTCGTATATCGTTAGTACCGTAGAAAAAAACCCTAAATACCTCAGCACTTACCTATTTTGGGGATGCCTCAGGAGCCGGGAAATTAATTCAGATGCGACACAAAGTCATTTTTCTAGGTTCGTATATCGTTAGTACCGTAGAAAAAAACCCTAAATACCTCAGCACTTACCTATTTTGGGGATGCCTCAGGAGCCGGAAAATTAATTCAGATGCGACACAAAGTCATTTTTCTAGGTTCGTATATCGTTAGTACCGTAGAAAAAAACCCTAAATACCTCAGCACTTACCTATTTTGGGGATGCCTCAGGAGCCGGGAAATTAATTCACCTGCTCACGAGGATGTTATAAAGCCAGCAAAAATGCCCCCCTGTGGTTTATTCAGTCAGTTAAGTGCCATACAAGATACAAACTTTGGGCAATCATGTCTCGAAAGAGACATGACTGACTGGGCAGAAGATTATCACGCAATTGGTTGCCTTTGCTTTCTGCAGTACGCTGATTTCCAACCAAGACTATAGAACCCAATCTATTTTCTATCCTGCTATTTAAAGTATAGGTGAAGGGAGAAGAGATGGATTGTTTTAATAATTAGTAATTAGTGGGGGATCAGTTTATTACTTCATAACAATAAAAAATTATCTCCCACCTTACGCCCAGTAGAAGTTTTACTTATGTTTCCAACTATTATCTTCTTTCAGTCAGTTAAGTGCCATACGGGAGACATGAATAACTGGGCAGAAGATTATCACGCAATTGGTTGTCTTTGACTTCTGCGGTACACTGGTTACCAACCAAGGCTTTAGAACGCAACATGTAATATTATTTTACCCATAACTGGAAGAAAGAGAGGAATTAATACCTTTTCCGAGGGTATTTGTGTGTAGGTGAATGCAAGAAAGTTAACTGGGATTCGAACTCGTCGCCTCGATCTTTCGTTCCGAATCGATATACTGCACTACGACGTACAACCTGTGGTTTAGCACTTTACATTAAAATTTTTCTCAGCTGCATGTTTGTCCTCAGACAGACATGCAATAAAGCCGCATTCTTCCCGATAAAAGAGACGCAATTGACAGATGACTCAAATTCCAACCTCGATTTCAAGTTCAACGAATTCTAACCTCTGTTACAAAGCAGAAACTGCTGCTTATTTATGGTTTATGTGCGCATGGATAAATGACAATAAAACTGCCACTCCTAAGTATCAATTTCGCAGGCGTCTCAATACTTTTTTTCTTTTTGAATTAACGATCATAAATTTCATCGTTTTTCTTTTTCTCGTTAAACGGCGATGTTCCGGGGCCCTTTGCGGCATTAGCAAGTCAAAAGTATCGTAAATAACATCCACGACTTCTTTCTCTTCAGGAGAACTGCAATTAGCATCCTTCAACAGGCGTTTCTTGATTTGGTTTAAATGTTTTTTGTGAGTAAAATGGGAACTTTTAATTATGTAGACTATATTTCTTACGCTTTTCTCAATTGTGCCCATTTTCCAGAAAGATTTATTATCCGGAATCATCTAGAAAAAAGACTAAACTTTTCTCCTAGTTGGTAGTTTTGTAGGTACCGTGTTGATTTGTCCCGGTTTTGTTTGTTTGGGACGTAGCTTATCGAACACAGACTTGCTTTTACGCGCAAAATTTACAACGGGTGGGATTGATGATGATGGTGTGATGTCGTTGGCCGTGATTCTATACATCTGATGGAACTGCTGTAGGTCTTTTTCTGTAACTGTGCCCCTAGCTTTCTTCAGAACTCTTTTCAGCATATTAACAAAGCGATCGGCTTGCTCTTTGAACCTTGATATGGAACGAACTTGGTATGATTGTTCTGGAAAGTCTCAAAAACATCATTAAAATCGTCGGACGTAAATTCTGTCTTATTGTCGGACATCCAAGAATCGACTTCCCCAAATCTTGCAAACAGTTTGTTGTGTCGGAAATTCATTGTCACATCAATAGTGGGATTTCTCCATCTACGAACTTAACGTTACTATTTACTACTATAAGATAGTAGAATCTGTCTAGCAGGGCTGGAAAATTTATATGAATCCGAGACTATGCCAAATCAAGAAAGTTTCTTTGCTGTTGTTGAGCTTAAAGTAGAATTTATTCTAACCGTTTATGGCTGATTTCGATTTGCTTTTGAACTACAAGCCGTTATTTTTCAACTTGCTTTTGAAAGTCAAGTCTTTCTTTCTCAGATTGCATTTGCATTTCAAGTCCTCCTTATTGCATATTGAGCTGGAGTTGCTCTTTTTTTATTTTTATTTTTATTTTTATTTTTGCTCCGGTCCGCTTTGCTTTTCAAGTTAGAACTTAAGAATTTCGAGCATGGTGGATTTCAATTCATCCATTTTTGACCGTTTTTTTAGGATTAAACTGTATACAATTAAAAACGTCTTTAGTAAAAGGAAATACAAATGAAGTGAATAAAAAATAACATTAATTTTTAGTCACTCAGTGAATCACGAGAAATTTTTTTCTCTCTTAAACCATGACTTCTCGTAGTTTAGCTGCTCGCATTTAAGTTTAGGGTAAGTTAATTACACTTTTTTCTTCGTTCGGTTTCCTTTACTCGATTACCAATATTGTTAAATAGAACAAAGTGGGACGAAAAATAAATTCCTTGCTCTCAAATAATAATAAACTATTCCTTACATCTAATGGTGTGTAGGGACAAAGTTTTTACTGTTTCCGTAACAAACATTTTTTTATGGGGCAGGGTCGAACCCGGAGAAAGATGATTTTCTAAGCGTACCTTAGATGTAACACACGACCAAATATAAGGGGTACCCAGTGAGGATCGAACTCACTACTCAGTTATAACGATCTAGCGAGACGAGCTTGCTAACCATTACACCACGCCGAGGTGCCCTTGCTCTCAACGTTGAACCAACATTGACAATTTCTGCGCTGTCATTTGTGGGCTTCAAATGTCCTTAAGAATCCTTGTCACCAAGTTGTTGTGGGCCAGAAATAAAGACACAAAGAAGGAATATTGTTAAACAAGTAATTTCATGAAGAACAGTAATAGGAACATATACAAAAACCCACACGGACTTTATGGGTGATTGTTTTACTGAATAAACTCGTGTTTTAACCAAATATCTATACAGATAAAAACAAATACTTAGTTTTCTTCCGTCTATACTTTGGAATTTCATTGCGGTGCAGTGGATATCGGCTTGAAACGAGAAAGTGAAGAGTCGAGTTCGAATTTCAGTCAAATTTCCTGCACTCACTTATGCGTAAAAATATTTGTGAAAGGTTTGTTTTGTTTCTTATTCCAGCTATGGGTTAAATAGCAGGACAGATTTGATTTTATAACCGATAGTGACCACCAGTATGCAGCGGAAAGTAATAGCAACCCATTGCAAGAGAAACTGCTCACTGAGCCATGTCTCTTTCGAGACTTGTTCACCTATGTATATATCCCATATGGCTCTTAACTGATACTTCTGAAATTAGGCATTTGAACTATTTACACTATTTAGTGTTCAGACTGTTGTCCACATACTTACTGAACAGGGTCATATATTCCCGTGGATAAAAGTTTCGATTGAAATTATCTAGCGAATTGACCAAAAAATTTGTCAGTTCAATACCTCGTCAGATCAGTGGTGAACAAAAGCTCGGAGTGTTGAGTTGCTAAAGTGAGTCATCCAGAAAGATATATAAGGCGAAACTAGAACAATCTACCCCAGTTGACGAAATAAAGTGTTCGGTTCGAAATTGCTACGTAAATAACCTGAAGAAGGATGGAGTGTACAACAGTCAAAACGTCGTGATTATGATATTAAAGATGAGGAAAATAGTCCGAACGATGTAAACAGTGTACATACTGATTTCTTTATCCAATAAGACCTATTTTTGTTTTGTTTTTTTGTTTTTTTAATTTTTTTTTTATTTTAATCTTCCATCAGTTTAGGGCGAAAGATGTGTAGTGAGAAATTATTAATGTAGATAGGATTGAATAAACATTCAAGAAAGACAAATTAAGAATAAAGAAAGTTCAACGAAAAAAATTATTAAAATGAATTATAATAGGGGAAAATACAAGGAAAATATAGGAAATAATATAGGTTTAAGAAGAGAGTGGAGAACAGAAAGCATTGCACAAAAATAATCTGAAAGAATGAATAAGGCGAATGGATGACTAAATTTAACAAAAATATAACAGAAAACCTCATCGAAAGACAACAAGGTATTTTACCAGTCTTGTGCGTTGTGGTGCAGTGGATATCGGCTCGGAAAGAGAAATCGGGAAGCCGAGTTCGAATACCACTCGTATTCCTTGCATTCACTTACGCGCAAATGCCCTTGGAAAAGGTATTAATCGGTCTCTTCCCTCCAGTTATGGGTTAAATAATATGAAAGATGGTGTTCTGTAGCCTTAGTCGGCAACCAGTCTACCGCAGAAAGCAATGGCAATCTTCTGCCTAGTCAGTCATGTCTCTTTCGAGACATGATCGCCCACGCGTATATCACTTAACTGACTGACCTTTCGTTTTCATTTTTTATTTTTAGCTTTTTAAAATTATTTCTATTTTGAAATAACTTTTATATTATTTCAAAATTAGTCTTTGTATTTGCTTGTTCCAGTTTCCTTAATATTTACCTTCTTTCGCTCTTCCTTTGTGTTCATTTTTAATTTTCTTTCTTTCTTTCTTTTTTTTTCTTTCTTTCTTTCACCTCTTCTTATTCCATCGCTTAAACTCCTATAAACTTGCTTTTACCATTTCTGTCCTTCATCGTTTCCTCATCTCCCCACCTTTAAAGATTCCTTTCTTCTTTTCTTCTTTGATAAACACTATTATTTTCGTTAAGTCAAAATATCATTTTCATATACTGATGCGGTATTCTGAGTTTAGTCTTAACAATGTTGAGTAGACGAGACAATCGTATCCCAAAATAAAACACCCTCTTCGCATCAACTTTATTCATACTGAGAAATCGCTGGCTCTTTCCCAAGGCTGAACTATCACTTGCGGCCGTAGAAGTGTATATAAGTATATAACTGAAGTTATGTCTGATTAGCAAAGCCAAAAATTCAGATCAATAAGCCAGCTGGAAGGCAGGATTTTATGGTGAGATGTATTCGCTTTAAGAGTCAGGGAGAATTCTAAGTGATAAGAGACGTCGTCAATGTCCGGACTTGCCAAAGGTCCTAAAGACAGATGTTGATCATTTCCAAGATGAAGAAAGAGCAATAAGTGAAAAGCAGGAAAGAAAAAAGGGGATAAGGTGAGAAGTAAGAGAAAATGATATATAAGATTAATGTGAAGAGGAATAAGTTAAGAAATATTAATAATAATAATAATAATAATAATAATAATAATAAAAAGACGAAGATATAATTAAAGAGGAGACTGACTATAATAAAAGAAAAGTCGAGTAAGAAACAAAATAATAATATAGATGAATGAATGAATGAATGAATGAATGAATGAAATGAAAAAGCTATACATTAGGAAACAAAAGTGAATAAAAGAAAAAATGAATTAAATGCAAAAATTAGGCCATACATAAAAAAGAAACGAGGTAAACATAACGTATGAGTCAATGAAAAAAAAAACAAATGCAATATATCAAGAAATAAGAAAGAAAGAATGAATGAAAGAAAGAATGAAAAGAAAAAAAGAATGAAAATAAAGAATAAAAGAATGAAAGAAAAAAAATCGCAATAAATTAAGAAAGAAAGAAAGGAAGAATGAAAGAAAGAAAAAAGAAAGAAAAAGCAATAAATTAAAAAATAAGAATAAAGGAAAGAAAGAAATGATGAAAGAAAGAAAAATAGTGTTGCAATAAATCAAGAAATAAGAAAGAAAAAAGAAAGAATAAAAGATTGAAAGAAAGAATGAAAGAATGAAAGAAAGGAAAATAAATAAAAATGCAATAAATTAAGAAATAAGGAAGAAAGAATGAAAGAATGAAAGAAATAAAAAAGAAAAATGCAATAAATTAAGAAATACAAAAAGAAAGAAAGAATGAAAGAAAGAAAGAAATAATGAAAGAAAGAAAAAAGAAAGAAAAATGCAATAAATTAAGAAATGAGAAAGAAAGAATGAAAGAAAGAAAGAATTAAAGAAAGAGCGAAAGAAAGAATGAAAGAAAAGAAATAAAACTGCAATAAATTAAAAAATAAAAAATAAAGAAAAAATAATGGAAGAATGAGTGAAAGAAAAAAGAATGAAAGAAAGAAAGAATAAATAAAAGAAAGAAAGAAAAAAGAAAAATGCAATAAATTAAGCAATAGGAAAGAAATTAAAAATGAAAGAAAGAATAAACAGAAAGAATAAAAGAAAAAGAATGAAAGAAAGAAAAATGCAATAAATTAAGAAATAAGAAATAAGAAAGAAAGAATGAACGAAAGAAAGAATGAAAGAAAATCAGAATGCAAAAGTAAAAGATATAGATAACGAAGAATAAAGGAAAGAAGAAATATGTACGAAAAACTCAATGAAAAAGAAGGATATATAAATGAAAATTAAGAAGAAATAAATGGAAAAGAAAAAATATCTTATGAATAAAAATACAGAAGAAAAAAGTTAACTAGATGAAGAAGAAATAAAGAAGGATTTAAATGTAGTAGAAGAAATAAAGAAGGATTTAAATGTAGTAGAAGAAATAAAGAAGGATTTAAATGTAGTAGAAGAAATAAAGAAGGATTTAAATGTAGTAGAAGAAATAAAGAAGGGTTTAAATGTAGTAGAAGAAATAAAGAAGGGTTTAAATGTAGTAGAAGAAATAAAGAAGGATTTAAATGTAGTAGAAGAAATAAAGAAGGATTTAAATGTAGTAGAAGAAATAAAGAAGGCAAGATAAAATAACAGGATAAATGAAAAAGAAATAGGAAGGAATAAACAATGACGAATTAATGCAGTAAAAAAAAATAAATAAACAAAAAAGTGAAAAAAAGAAACGATAAACAAATGATGTATAAATAAATAAACATAAATGAATATGAACTTGTGGAATCACCTGCATTTCTGCACAGTTCAGCCTTATCTGCACTTACACATGTACATACACACATCACATGATGTTCTTATGCATTCTCGCGTTTTCCAGGGGTTTACGAGAGGCAGTTCCCGTTCGAGTTCCAAGCAAAGCAAGGCGGTTTCAGCTGTCCGCGATAGCGCCATGCTCTCGCGGGGTCGCGTTCCTCAATCTCTTTTAATTCGCTCTCACACACAAGTACTAATTGCAGGAAGCAATTAGCTGCCATTTCTTTCTTTTACTAACATGTGCACAAATTATATAGTTGGAGCAGACACTCATCAAGTCAAAAGCATGTCAGGAAACACTAAAAGACTTAACACCCAAATCACTCTGCTTTCTCAAATTCTATCTTCTGTGCACTTAATACTCAGAACATCAATCCTGAAATTTCACACCTGAGTAATTTCTCTCAGCAGCACTATATACATATTGTTCTTAACACTGTGAATCCTTCAGCAATGCAGCTTACGGCCATATCACGTTGAATACAGCGGTTCTCGCTCGATCACCGAAGTTAAGCAACGTTGAGCCTGGTCAGTACTTAGATGGGTGACCGCTTGGGAATACCAGGTGCTGTAATCGCTTAGTGATGGATGTGCATGCTTACGGCCATATCATGTTGAATACAACGGTTCTCGCTAGATCACCGAAGTTAAGCAACGTTGAGCCTGGTTAGTACTTAGATGTGTGACCGCTTGGGAATACCAGGTGCTGTAAGCGTATAGTGACGTATGTGCGTTTTGGTGCAGTGGATATCGGATCGGAAAGAGAAATCGGTGAGCCGAATTCGACTTCCAGTTGAATAGCTTAATTCACTTAAGCACTGATACCCTAGGGAAAGGTATTAATCCGTCCCTTCTCTCCGGTTATAGGTTAAATAATAGAGTAAGACTTGGGGGCCCTGCCCTTAAAAACAAATCCCAATGAATCTTGATACTCGAAAAGTAAAATGTATTACTAGGCACAAAAACTTATATAAAAAAAACAACAATAAATTGTTGAAAGAAAAAGGTATTACCAGCAATAAATAAATGAAATTTAGTTGGCAATAAATGAACCGCCGAGGTTGATTTGCCATGAAAACAAAACAACAAACCAACCTTTAACAATGATGAACACTCAAACCTATTTTAAAAACAGTAACAATTATTTTCACACAGATAATGAGAGACAATTACATGCGACCAATTTCGCATATTATTCAACAATTATGTACATTATATATTCTTGTTAAAATTTTATAATACCTGGTTTCGTTAGAAACTAATGCTTTGTCAACTTTATTTTATCTTCTTTCTTTTTCAATCCCAGAATTTTAATGCTAACAAAAATAAATGGTGGGTTGTAAGATTTTCGGTATAAGGTCTATTTTTGAATTGGCCTTGTGCCAGGAGAATTCAACAGAGAAATTATTCCAACTAACCTTGCAGTACATGTCCCCCACAAACTACTTGAAGACGAAAATACACATTAAGTAAAGATAACGTAACGAAATGAAGGAGAAGAAAAAAAAATATAACGATGAAATAAACGACGAAGAATTCTGTTTGATAATAAAAAATGAAAAACGGATATAATATGGCGATAAGAAAAAAAAATAGATAAACCAAAAAAAATAAAAATACAAAAAAGAAAAATAAATATGTCCTAAGAAAGAAAAAAGGAAGGAAATAGATTATTGTGATTTCTATGAAGATTAAACATTGGTGAAGATATCTCTCAATAAAATGAAAATAACGAATATGTCAATAACATCGTCGAAGCTGATATAAAAACAGACGAAAGATGAAAACAGAAAAAAATATGCATAATGTCGCTATAAATAATATGATAAAAATATTCATATCACGATTTTAGAAGAAAAAGAAGAAAGAAAATAACAGAAAAGAAAGAACGCTGTAAATAAGAAAACTTTTAAAAAGTACAAAAAGAATAAAATAAATAACATTTTCAAAAATAACGAACTAAGGAAAATACGAGCAGGTTAAGGAAACAGTCAATGAAAAGAAGCAATCAAGATTAAAAGAGAGAAAAAAAGATAGAAAGTAAATAAACAAAAAAAGAAAGAAAGTAAAAGAAGACGAAAACGATGAAGAATGAGACAAAAATGAATTATAAAAGTCAATAAGGAAGAAACATGAATACGAAAACAAAACGACAATGAAAGGTAACAGAGATAAAGAAAAAATAATTGTAAGAACAAAGAAGAGAAAAAAGAGCAAAAGAGAAAGAAAAAAGAGAAAGAGGATATGAATCAGTGAAACATTGAGATAAAAATGAAAGAAAGAAAGCAATCGATAAGAAAACAGGAAAAGAGGAAGAAAGAAAGAAAAAAGACAGATATATGGCAAAGATTTTGAAACAGGAAAACACCAGAGAAAAAAGAAGCCAATAAAAAAATACAATTGAAAAAAATATATAAAAAACGAGACAGCAAAAACAAAACTGAAGGAAATAAAGAAAAATAAAATAATAAATAACGAAATGATAAAAAAAATGAATGAATGAAAGAAGACAAGAAATATTGAAACAAATGGAAGAGCGAACGAAGCCCCAAAAATAATTAAGGAAAGAAGAAGATGAACAGGAATAAAGAAACGAATAATGAATGAATGAAAGAAAGAAGGCAATAATTAAGAAACATGAATGAAAAATTGATCCAATAAAAAAGTCATTTAGGTGCTATACGTGATACACGCTTGGGCGATCATGTCTCGAAAGCGATATGACTGACTGGGTAGAAGGTTATCTCACAGTAGGTTACCATTGCTTTCTGCGCTAGACCGGTTGACATCCAAAGCTATAGAACTCAATCTGTCTTACCTTTACCAAAGGTATCTGTGCATAAGTGAATGCAAGGAATTCAACTACAATTCGACCTCGGCACCCCGATATCTCGTTCTAATCGATATCAACTGGCCACCACACACATCCCGATAGTCAGTTAAATTCCATATGTCATACACAATTTTGGCAATCATGTCTCAAAATAAACATGGCTGACTGGGCAGAAGATTATCCTGCAGTAAGTTGCCATTATTTTCTGCTGTAGACTGGTTGCCAGCCAAGGCTATAGAACTCAATCTGTTCTATCATCTAACCAGTAACTGGAGGGAAGAGACAGATTAATACCTTTTCCAAGGGTATTTGTGCGTAAGTGAAGGCAAAGAATTCAACTGAAAATCGAACTCGTTTCCTAGATTTGTCGATATCTACTGCGCCACAACGCAAATCCTATTAAACAGGCAAAACCAATGAAATAACAAAGAAACAGAATGAACAAAAATTAAAAAGATGAACAAAAATTTTTAAAAAATGAGAAAAAAATGAAAATTAAAAGAAAAATATAGATAAAAATGCACATTGAGAAAGTGTGACCAAAAAGTTCAAATAAATTATTCCATCTATCTACAGGCGAGGAACCTTGTTTTGTACCAGGTTTTTCAGAGGTGACAGCTTGCTTAATTTCAAAATTTGCGTTCGATATATGAAATGTTTTCCCAAATGATGCTTCATAGTTCAGTTGGGACAGATATAAATATTCTAGTCACGAGGTCAAGTTTTCACACACCTGAGACCATACGTTCGTGTATTTGTGCTTCTGTCTTCAAAAGCCTGAATCCTCACAAATGAAATTGTATGTTGTAAGATAATATACGGTACCTCATTCAGCAAGCAAATACCTATCCTATAGTGAGTTGTGAAGTGTATGTGTGTTGAAACATTAGTTTGGCTTGGCCTTGTTATATTAGGGGTACAAAACAAGAAAATCAAATTGTATATAGAAACAACAAATATATATATATATATATATATATATATATATGTGTGTGTGTGTGTGTGTGTGTGTGTTAATTTAGGATTTTACAAATAAAAGCAATGTATTTTGGTTTGATACAAGGTCGTTAAAAATGTTCATAGCAGTAATTGTTGAAAGAGATAAAGAGAAAGAGAACAAGATGCGACCTGACCTTATCTCCGTGTCTATTTGAATTTAAAGTTACATTTTAATTGTTTCGTCTCGCGGCTCCCATCTGACTAACTCTGACTGACTGACGCTGCTGAAGTCCTTTTATTGTAATCTACATTTTTTCGCACATAATCGCGAAGTATTTTTTGTTTTTGAAAGTCGCTCCCATTGGTAAAAATATCAATTTAACCCCTACTTGCGAATTCTGGTTTCGACCTTTTCTTTAAGCACATGGTCAATCCTTTTTCTATTTGGGAAAGCCAGGATTTCATACGTCATTGTGAATTTTTGTAAAAGTGAAGAAGTTGATCTTAATTAATTTCTTATCAACTACATCCTATTTGAGCTCAGGTTTAAAATTATTACAGTTACAAATAAGCATTTGATGCGATCAAAATTATATCTTAGGCACACTTGAAAAATATATTAGGGTTTTAGCAATGAGAAGTTACTAAAGGATCAATGTTGGCTTTAACCAAATAAGGTATAACGAAGGCACAATTTTTAAGAGAGAGCTTAAGTGATTCAATCTAATGTACGTCACGAGATATTGAAAGAATTGATAGTTAGTTCACTCTGTTGGGTTAGACAATTTTTCTCCCGAAATTTCTTGCTCGGGGTCAAACGATTATATATAAAAATAAGAAACTATCTTAGACTTTTCCGAGGCTATCATTAGTTCATACGTCGAACATTGCTGCTACGAATGGTCTGGTGCGTCTGTTATATAAAGATTCTTGGTAAAAAAAACAAAGAAGAATGTTCTATATTTCCAAGCCTGATCACAACTAACTCGCCTCGAATAACTTAACTGTGCCTAATTGTTTCCCAGACACAGATTAAAATTATATTTCGGTCATAATAATTATAGCCTCTTTCATTATTTTCTTCGTGAAAAACAGACAAGGCCTATCTTAGAGACATATTTAGATAATGCTGAATTTCGATATTTTGGCAAGTATTTTAAGATTATAAAATGATCTTTTAAAATGTTCTTCTATTGAACTGTTTATGCCCTCAGCATTCACAGCGACCTTATATATTAAGTTATCTTCCTGGCATTTAACATCAAGAAGACAATCGTTCTTGTTTCTTTGCTTAGTTTTAATCTGAGGGTTTGTTATTTGTTTCTTTTACGATTGTGATTTTCATGCTCTTTTTTATTTACTATTTTACTAGCAGAGTTGCTCGGGTTTAATGAAAGCTTTAAAACTAATCCATGGTCCTGGAGCTCAGACTCTTTGAACTTTGGCACGAAAGACTAAAAAGCAATAATTGTTTCCAGCTAAATCGAAACCATTGATTGAAAGAAAAATGAATAGATGTAAGTCAAATTTTGATTTCCTGGTATCGATATCAAATAAGTTTTTTCGTCGTAAACTGAATATTGAAGGCTAAATAAGTCCTCTGAGTAAATGGTATCATGGCTGAGACTAAGAACTACAATTAAACCTACTTACAGCCAAACCCGAAGCAAAAACTAAAATAAAATGACTGAAAAAATACAGTCATACTGGCAGATAAACAGACACATACACAAACATCTCGCATTTTATATATATATATATATATATATATATATATATATATATATATATATATATTATCGATTTTCTGCACTATTGTACGAGCTGCAGCCTTGAAACTTCTGAATATCGTTTCTTATGTCTTTGTCTATGAGTGTATCAAATGTGATTAAAGTCGGACCACTCCTTCTATAACACGATTTTTTTTATTATCGATTTTCGATATTTATCGGGAATACCTCAACACAAAACCTAGCTAAGAACACTATAGTACAACTGTGTAATTTTTCAAGAAAATCGGTTCAGTCGTTTCGGAGTCTATAGGTAACGGACACACATAGAGACAAAGTTCCATTTAGAAATAAGTTTAAATTTTATCATGCTTCAAGTTATGATTTTCCATAATTCTTAACAAATAACAGGAACCCATCTGTGTGTGTTTGTGTGTGCGTGTGCTTAATATTGCTGTCACCTATGCATTTAGAGATTTTCCGTAAAATACAAAGAAAAATATGCTTTAATGTTAGTCCTGATTTTTTGCCTTTAAATGAAGATTGCCACAGTAATAGTTCTGGGGAGCTTTTTTCAAGGATTGTACTCGATCAGTTAAACACTCTCATTATTTTACAGTTGTAATAGCTAAATATAAAAGCAAGTTCTGTGATGATTGTTCCTTCTGTGACACTTCTTGATTCTTGAACTCTTTTCCGGTTTCTTGCTTTCCAATGAACTTACATTTTCAAATACCTATATTTTGGGTTAATCGATATATTATGACTTCTTAATACCAGTTTATTTATTGATCTTTTGCCTTTATAAGGATTTCCTTTTCTCACACACGCAATAAAATATTGTATTTTGGTGGATTTACTTTCATGCTTGAGGTTAAATAATCTAAAATGTATTTCAAAAATAAAATGATAATATAATATTGCATGCGATAACAATAATATTTAGACACAGGTTTGGTAGAAATGTTCCTTGAACGAACAAGAATCTCTCATCGAACATAACCAAAGTATTTTATTTACGAATAGTACTTTTTGCTGACAACATATATTTTTATCGGTGTCACAGTTCTTGGGCCATAACAATGAAGAAAATTCATTCTGTTGGTAAAAAGTCGTCAAAATAAGCATGACGTTATTATCACTGCAGTACTGTTTCCCAAGGAAGTGCATTTACATGTTGGGGAATGAATGATAGTCAGATAAGAGTGAGATCACGGAATGAGTCGGTGATAAACCAATTGTAAACAGCAGTTTCAAAGAGCAGTCGCTAAATGAAAGTGCTGGAACATTGTCCTGGTGGAAGAAATAATCTGTCATCAGTTTTCCTGGTGGTTTAATCTTGCCAGGGTGTTTAATCTTTGCCGGCTTTTCGTAACTGCTTTGGAAAAACCATTGTTTGACCCTTTTCTATATGGTGAATTGTTATGTTAGATGAAAGTGTCAATATCGATGCTTACACGTGGGGTCGAACAACGATAACCATTGAATGAAATTGAATGAATGATACTAGTGCGATCACGTGATCATAAATATTTCGTATATAAAGCACTCAGTTAAAAGTCAGCGAGTGTTCTGTCTTAGGCAAGATTTTCATTGTTAGACTCTCTGCCTTCGGGAAGAGAGTAATAACCCAGCTAAAACTTCGCCAAAGGGTAGAGTCTCGTCTGGGGAAAAATAAACAACACATTTTTGCCTAGGTTATATGGCCTGGGTTGCCCACATTAAAAAGGCCTTGTGTCACATTTTGTTTTAAGTTGGAAAGCAACTAAATACTGTTCTGCCTTGCGCAGAATATTCATTGTCAGGCGCTCTGCCTTCGGGCGGAGGGTAGCGTCTCGGATGGAGAAATTAGAAATAAATGTTTGCCAGCTCTATATGGCCCGGATTCTTCTTCTACTATGTGCCCTGTCCCTTCAGGACGGAGGCGATCATGGTTTTCCACGTTTCTCTATCTCTGGCAGCTCTGAGCACGCCTTCTCCTTTTACACCATGCAACCCTCGTTCCGTCAACTACCTGATTAGGTCATTCAAATATATTATCCGTTGCTTTCCCCTGTCTTTTTCTTTTGCTTCTGTCTGGCATGTTAGTATCAGGTTCTCCAAACCCTCCTTCCTCATTGCATGTCCCAAGAACTTCAGCTGCCTCTTCCTGTATTCAGTATTAATTTCCTTTTTGTTTCCATCAGTTTCTATGACCTCATCTTTGCTCACATGCTCGATCCATGATATTTGCAGCATCCTTCTGTAGAACCACATTTCAGTTGCTTTAAGTTTTTCGTTCATCTTTGATGATATTGTTTAGCATTCACTGCCATATTGAAGAACGTTCAATAAATAGAAATCCAGCACTCTCTTCCTTGTTTCTAGCGAAATTTCCTGTTTTTTAATATTTTACTCAACTTCTGGAATGCTTCCTTCGCCATGCCAATTCGCCTTCGGATCTCTGTGTAGCATTTTCCGTCTTCTCTTATAACATTTCCCAGGTATGTAAATTTTTAAATGCAACCCCCTGCAAAACAGTGGCAGTAGAATGTCTGTCTTTTGGAGATGTGATTATATATATAAAAAAAAAAAAGATCAAAATAATCATATTGAATAAAGAAACATTTTAACGAAATTCTGAGGATCCTAGATGTTATGAAAAGATTCGTCAACGGAGGCCACAATTTAAAAGGAAACTACAAGACTTACTTCAGAAGGTAGCTGAAGAGAGTGACAAGAAAGGACTATAAATAAATTGCAAGAAAACCGAATGCGTGGTCATCATCAAAAAGGTGGGGGAGACTAAAATAAAGCAGGTAAAAAAATTTAATACCTGGGAATTATTCTAACGGAAGACGGAAAGCGTGACACAGAGATCCAAAGGCGAATTGGCATGACGAAGAAAGCATATCAGAAATTGAGTAAAGTTTTAAGAAACAGGAAAATTTCGCTAGAAACAAAGAAGAGAGTACTGGATTGCTATATGATGTCAGTTCTTCAATATGGCAGTGAATTCTGGAGAATATCATCAAAGATGAAAATAACATTGGAAGCAGCTGAAATGTGGTTCTACAGAAGGATTCTGCGAATATCATGAATCGAGCATGTGAGCAAATGTGAGGTTTTGCAAAGGATCGAAACTATACGGAAATTAATAGTGAGTAGCAGGGATAAAGAGCTGAAGTTCTTGGGACATGCAATGAGGAAGGAAGGCTTTGAGAACCTGATACTAACAGGCCAGATAGAGGGAGAAAGAGACAGGGGAAAGCAGCGGATAACTTATTTGAAGGGCCTGATCAAGTAGAAGACAGAACGGGGGTTGCGTGGTGTCACAGGAGAAAGCGTGACACCAGGGATAGGGAGATGTGGATGGCCATGATCTCCTACGTCCGGAAAGGACAGGGCACATAGAAGAAATATTTGATAGTATTGGCTATATGATTTGTAGTCAATGGCTTATCTTTCATTATGGCGGTATCACGATCAATGTCAATGACCGGTCGTTTACACAATGTGTCACTGTCAAAATTCTACCTTCTTTTCCTTCATTCAGATGAAAACTTTGGCAGTTTTGATAAACTTTGTGCATTATCATGTAATATAGCCACCATGGCAGGATTAATATCCTTCAGAAGTAAAATTCATTTTTTGAAAGCATTTGATAACCTCCCGTTGCAAAATTTTGTTAATCTTCCAGATAAGTCTGTAGTAGTTACATTGTGGTGATACCGAGCAAAAGCGAGGGACCGGATGTTTGCTCTATAACGACCAGAAAGCAAATGACCAAAAGTATCTGTGCGCAGACAGATCCGCACAGATGTTCCGGTTGAAAAATAAAAATTAATCAAATATTAAATTTCCATTTCGCGAGCCTACGCGAATTTTATTTATCAGCCCATGGGAAACCCAGAATCAAACGAGCTGCTCTAATCCAAAAAGCAGATATATTGAGGGGAAGAGTGTTATCAATATCCCCTTAAACTAAGTCAAGTGGCTACTACGTTTGCCTCTTTCCTTCTCCCCTGTCTCAAAACTACTTAGCGACCTAACGAGCGTCTACTTCGAAGATATTCCACACTTAAACGCTTCCCAGATTCTTAAGCATTGATTCTCTTTCAGCATATTATTTGCCATGAACATTTTAACCTCCGTTGGACTTATATTCAAGTATTACTGTAATTGTAAAAACATTAATTGTTATGTGTATATATAAATATGTTATTTTTCTACTTAAATTGCTTTTCTTGCTTTTATAATCATTTAATGACTGATAGTAGGCTATCTACACAAGGCCAAATTCCGTCAGCCTACAACCAGAAAAATAATAGATATTTCCTATAACATTTGAACTTTTATCTGGAAGTGTAAATACCAATTTACCCGAAACAAAACAATGCACTTATTAACAAGAGCATCTAAAAAATAATGCATCCAATAATTCAGAAGTCTATTATCACTCTATCATAGTAAAGCTATGAACTTTTCAGTCTACCGTCGTACGTCGAAAGAAACAATTCAATTATTAATAAGAAGATTTCAAAAAACGGTACGTATCATTTCACAGCTCTATAACACTCCTTCCTAATATATTTTCAACCCACCTTTGTACCTGCAAGGCAATAATACAGCTCTTACATAATTTATGTTATGCGGTTTACTGTCCTAATCTTGGTTGCCATTTTTTACAAATGGCAACCAAAATAAGGTTAATAGTCCGACAATAGTCCGAATAATGTAAACAATGTAAATACTACCTTCTTTCAGATATATAGACAAATAAAATGATCTATTATTAAAAGTCGTAATAATAGTAACAAAGATGAGGACAATAGTCCGAATAATGTAAATAGTTTAAATACTACCTCATCTCAAAAATATTGACAAATAGAATGATCTATTACTAAACGTCGCACAAATGGCAACAAAGATGTGGATAATAGTCCGAATAATGTAAATACTGTAAATACTACCTCATCTAAGAAACATAGACAAATAGAATGATCTATTATTAAACGTCGTACAAATGGCAACAAAGATGAGGACAATAGTCCGAATAATGTAAATAGTGTAAATACTACCTCATCTCAGAAATATAGACAAATAGAATGATCTATTATCAAACATCGTACAAATAGTAACAAAGATGAGGATAATAGTCCGAATAATGTAAATAGTGTAAATACTACCTCATTTAAAAAATAGAGACAAATAGAATGATCTATTATCAAACCTCGTACAAATAGCAACAAAGATGAGGATAACAGTCCGAATAATGTAAATCGTGTAAATACTACCTCATCTTAGAAATATAGACAAATAGAATGATCTTTTATTTGCCGTCGTACAAATAGCAACAAAAATGAGGATAATAGTCCGAATAATGTAAATAGTGTAAATACTACCTCATATTAGAAATATAGACAAATACTAATACAGCTCTTAATAAGATCAGTTGAATATAATGCTTGAAAATATTTAGTACTCAAGAATAATTTCCTCATATAAAGTTTATGTATTTTCAGCCAACCCTGATACATGGAAAAAACCAGTGTAGTTATCAATAACATGTATTGAAATTAATGCGTGCACAAAGTCACAGCTCAACCCTTATTTCTTCGTAGTCAGCCTAAATACTTTTCAGCGCACCCTTGTATATATGGATTTCTAATTCGTTCATAAATTTTAAAGGTTTTTCTTTACGTAAAACGAACAAAGTACATTTTTCAACCTACTTATATTTTTATTTCTATTTCATGTTTGTTGGCTAAAGACTTCAGGGGGTGGTTAGAATAAATTATTTACTCCTATCTGACATTTCTTATTCGAGAGCCCTTCTATCGCATCATGCACCTCTTCTCCATTGAGAAGGGAAAATGTTTGCACTGCGTTATATCCTACTAGTAATGGAGCGGAGGCGTTCAGTTGCTTTCAAAAGATTTTTTGTTTCATTTATTTTAAAGAATGGTTCAATGTTTAGTTTTCCTCTTTTCTTTTTTTGTTAGATTTCACTTTATTTTTATTGTGTAAAATATTTAATATATAAACAAAACACCATTGTGCATATGTAAATGCAATGCATAGTGTATAAGCAATATATGTGTATTTGCAATACAATAAGAAATACACACACACACACACACACACACACACACACACACACACACACAGAAACACGCACACACACACACACAGAAACACGCACACACACACACACACACACACACACACACATATATATATATATACACACACTTGCAGATGAAGGTACTTAACAGAATGGATAGATAGATAGATAGATAGATAGATAGATAGATAGATAAAACATTTCTGGTTTACAATAAGATGTGATATATATATATATATATATATCACATTATATATATTATATAATGAAACATCAATGCATATTTACAGAGTGTGTGTGTGTATATATATTATTTACATCATTCGGTCAGTTGTCCGCATTTTGGTTGCAATTTGTATGAAATTTCGGCCGTTTTACGCTCCAGCCTTCTTCAGCTGCTAAGAATTTCGAACCGAAAACTTTAAGTCGACCACTGAGGAGAACATCACGAAACATCGAAGTAGGCATGAAATTCCTCAGTTAATGTGGCAGACTCTTTCTGCTTGTATATATATATATATATATATATATATATATATATATATATATATATGTGTGTGTGTGTGTGTGTGTGTGTGTGTGTGTCAATGTAAGGAACTGTCTGCTACTGCGGTTAATATTTTTATTTCATTTTTCATAGGTCCCTATTTTTTCTAGATGTAAATTAAGTAATATTATTCAACCATTTTGTATCTTTGATCACATTTTGTTGTACTTTTAGCCATTATCAAGGATGAGTTTTATTTTTACTTGTAACGGAATATATAAATTGTTTTATTTACATATCCCGAGTCATAAGAATATCTTATTCTCTAAATTACTTAATTTAAATTACTAATTACTTCTAAAATCCTCCCTTATAAGGAAGTATTATTTGGACCGTAAATACCAGCTAGACATGAACAAACTGAGACATATATCTAAACATATTTATAAATGGAAATTTGTCTGTATGTGTTTGTGTGTGTGTCCTTTACCTATAGACTCAAAAACGGCTGAACCTATTTTCTTGAAAATTTACACAGTTGTACTATAAGCGTCTGCGAGTGTTCATAGCTAGGTTTTGTGTCGAGGTACCCCAGATAAATATCGAAAATCGATAATCGAAAAAATCGTGTTATGAAAGGAGTCGTCCGATTTTAATCAAATTTGATACACTCAGAGACAAAGACATAAGAAACGATGTTCAGAAGTTTCAATGTTGCAGTTCTTACAATAGTGCAGAAAATCGATATATATATATATATAAAAAAAGTCAATATGTTTGCGTGTGTTTTTGTTGATCTGTCTCTATGACCTTTATACAAATCCACAATTTTTATCCGATTCTCACCAAACTTCACACAAACATTCTTTAGGTTGTATTTGAGCTCCAGAACCATGGATTAGTTTTAAATCTTTCATTTCACCCGATCAACGCCGGTCTGTCCTGCTATTTGAATATAACTTGGGCGAATTAAGATTTTAGTGATCGGGGTAACATGATATATGGAATCTGTTTCAAAAAACAGTGGTTCGCGGAAAGAATATGTACGAGCGCAACTTACTTCTCGGCGATGGAATAGGGAGGTAATTTGTGTCGTTTGATAATATGTAAGTGGCATGATGAATCCTACTTGTGTAGGTTAGACGTGGCTGAACCAAGGATAATAACTCATCCGAGCAATTTCCATGGTAGACCAGCGAGAGACCCGGCACATACCGAGTGTGGGATACAGTTTGAAAAGTGTGCTACATAATTATTCTCTAATAACGACTCGGAGATGATTTTGAGATCTATCACTTCAGCCATATTTGGAATTTTGTCAAGTGTGCGTTGTCATGCAGACGATATTGACTCAGAACGACAAATCGGGGAAACTGAGTTCGAATTCCAGTTGAATTCTTTGCATTCACTTACGCACAAACACCCTTGGAAAAAGTATTAACTCGTCTCTTCCCTCCAGTTATGGGGTAAATAATGGGACAGATTGGGTTCTAAAGCCTTAGCTGGCAACCAGTATATGGCAGAAAGCGATGGCAACTTACTGTGGGATAATGTTTTGCCAAGTCAGTCATGTGTCTTTCGAGAAATGTTCGCCCATAATTTACATCTAGAAAAAATAGGGACCTATGAAAAAATGAATAAAATTATTAACCGCAGTAGCAGACAGTTCCTTATATTGACACACACACACACACACACCCATATATATATATGTATATATATATATATACAAGCAGAAAGAGTCTGCCACATTAACTAAGGAATTACATGCCGACTTCGATGTTTCGTGATGTTCTCCTCAGTGATCGACTTAAAGTTTTCGGTTCGAAATTCTTAGCATCTGAAGAAGGCTGGAGCGTAAAACGGCCGAAATTTCATACAAATTGCAACCAAAATGCGGACAACTGACCGAATAATGTAAATAATATATATATATATATATATATACACACTCTGTAAATATGCATTGATGTTTCATAATATAAAATATGGCACCTAACTGACTGACTGAATATAATAGTTGGAAACATAATTAAAACTTCTACGGGACATAAAGTGTGGGGTTGTTTTCAAATGTCATGAATTAATAAACTGACCCACACGAATTATACTTAATATAATAATGCAATAAAATATATCACTTCTCCTTCCAATTATGGTATAAATAACAAGGCAGATTGGGTTCTGTAGCCTTGGCTGTTAACCAGTCTCCCGCACAAAACATTGCCAACCTACAGCGGGATAATCTTCTGCCCAGTCAGTAATGTCTCTTTCGAGACATGATCGTGCAAAATGTGTATCACCTATGGAACTTAACTGAACTACAATGATGGAAAACCTGTTTTACAGTCAGCATTTTTCTTTTTTCTAGACTTGATGTTATAAAGCGCTTCATTCTATCAATAAGGAAATAATAATTCTGTTTGAGGACACCTTTACAATTATTTAAAACATTCACAAATAGGCATCTGTTTTGTTTGGAATTATCAGGCTAGAAATCGTGATTACTATGTGTTACAGCGGCTGAATAGACTGGTGGGATCCAGGAAGAAAAGAAATAATTGTACGGAGGTACAAATAATAAATGCTGGTTTAACCTGAGATGAAACATCGCACAATTATCAATAGTCAAGTTAAGAATATCAATCAAAAGTGCATTTCACGCTATCGATTCAACTGCAACTGTTGTCGCTATGTCGAGCTTTTCGCCAGATTCAAATACAGATCGAGATACAAGAACCAAGCAATTACCAAAGTTTAAATAACAGGAAAAGTTCGACACAGAGATCCGAAGGCGAATTGGCATGGCGAAGGAAGCATACCAGAAGCTGAGTAAGGTATTAAAAAACAGGACAATTTCGCTAGAAACATGGAAGAGAGTACTGGCTTGCTATGTGCTGTTGTTCGTTCTTCAATATGGCAGTGAATGCTGGACAATATTATCAAAGATGAAGGAAGAACTTGATGCAATTGAAATGTGGTTCTACAGAAAGATGCTGCGAATATCATGGATCGAGCATGTGAGCAATGATGATGCCCTAGAAATGATGTAAAGAAAAAGAAAATTAATACTGAGCATCAGGAAGAGACAGATGAAGTTCCTAGGACATAAAATGAGGAAGGAGGGCTTGGAGAACCTGATAATAACAAGCCAGATAGAGAGAAAAAAGAAAAAAGAGACAGGGTAAAGCTACGGATAACATATTTAAAGGACCGAATCACGTGGATAATGGAACGAGGGTTGCGTGATGTAACAGGAGTAGGCGTGCTCAGAGCCACCAGGGATAGGGAAACGTGGAAAGCCATGATCGCCTAAGTTCTGAAGGGACGGGGCACATAGAAGAAGAAGATTCTGTGTGTGTGTGTGTGTGTGTGTGTGTGTGTGTGTGTGTGTGTGTTTCATTATCAACGACTGACTGCTACTGCGGTTATCATTTTTATTTAATTTTCGATAGGTTCTTATTATTTTCTTCTTTTCTGGGTGTAAATTATGTAATATTCTAAAATATTTTGTATCTTCGATCACATTTGGTAATATTTTTATTCATTATAAAATAAACATTTATAAGCCTACCATTCATCCACGCATTGAAAATTGCTGTCACATATGGTCTGGTGCGTATGTTAGGAATTTAGACATTCTTGATAAAATACATAGAATAATTTGCAATATTATTTTATCCTGACTTGATATAAGGTTTTGAATTCGGCGTTTTACTTATCATTGACGAACTTACATTCTATGCAAGAAATTCAAATCTGTTCTGCTATTTCACACTTGAAGAAAATAGATTCATTCCTTTTCGGAGGTCATTTGTGTGAAATGTGCAAAAGTGTGAATAAGCCTAATGTCAGAAAAAATATTTTCTACTTTATTTAGCTATTTATTTTCAATATAAATTATTTACGTTTCAAAATAATGAAAACAACGCTCTTTAATTCATCGCATACATCGAACACTACACGCAGAACATTTCCGGTCAAAATTCACTTAATGAATATGAATGATTTTGATTTTATTGAACACGACATTTATACAGCCATACTTACGCTAACGTAACAATGCAAACGGAGAGGTATCCAGGCTTGAGTTAATGCATGAAGCCCATGAATACTTCCTTCATATGAGATCAAATGACATCACCTGGCAACACATTGAACTCGGCATACTGGTTTAACTAGGATGTATGTAGATAGGGTTAGCATTAGTTTTATTATCAAAATGTGTAACCTATAGAAAGTCAACATTATATGTTGATTTGTACTATTAGCTTAGGTCCTGGGCATGACGGTAAACTGCATCTGGTAACAAAGCCTCTGATTGGGAGGCTGTGAGGAGCATAGATCCACTTCTTAATTGCTGTTTTTCCCAGCTTCACCATGACCTGGAGTGGTAGCACCTGTTATGGTCTCAGCTATGGGCGAATAGTCAACTCCTAAACTGAGATCAAAACACTATTAAAGTATAAAAATAGACTTTTATAGAAACATATACACAAACATCGACTTTTATAAAAAAAAATATACATTTTTTAAGGAAAAATTTTTACCATAACACATTTTTGAATACAAATCTAGAAAATAAAAAATTATAAAAACAAAAAATTTTCATTAAAATCTGACTAACTCAACATTCTCATTATAACTGAGCATTAAAAAAAAAGAACCTTAAAACCCATCATTTTTGGCGTTAAATAACCCACAGAAGTTGATATACCATTAAAAAAAAAACTAAAAATTATACTATTACTTTCAGATTCACGTTCTTTACAATGATATGTATTTATTTACAAATTCTCTCTGCTCTAAATATTGTGGAATGATGGACGATCATGAGACCATCGTCTCTTTACAATACAATATTTGCAACATAAACATCACGATGTACAGTGAGATATTTTATGAGCATTACCTATGTAAGATGCGTGGGATTTGAGCTGATTCGTTTGGTTTTTTTTTTTTTAAATGGTCAATTTAAAATGTCAGGAAGCCATTACTGACCTTAGATCTGTGGTTGAAACAAGGAAAAATGTCTATATATTAGAAACCTAAGAGAGTACGAACAGCAGCGGATGCAACAACAGAGGCAACGAGAACAACACTAATCTAAACTTATTTATATATGGAAATTTGTCTGTGTGTGCGTGTGTGTGTGTGTGTGTGTGTGTGTGTGTGTGTGTGTGTGTGTGTGAGTGTCTGTGTGTGTGTGTCTCTGTGTGTGTATCTGTCTGTGTCCGCTACCTATAGACTCCGAAACTGCTGAACCGATTTTCGTGAAAATTTACACAGTTGTACTATAAGCATCTGCGAGTGTTCTTAGCTAGGTTTTGTGTCGAGTTACTCCCGAAAATATCGAAAATGGATAATCGAAAAAATCGGGTTATAGCAGTGGTCAGATTTTAATCAAATTTGATAAACTAATAGAAAAAGGCATAAGAGACGATATTCAGAAGTTTCAAGGTTGCAGTTCTTAAAATACTGCAGAAAATCGATAATATATATATATATATATATATATATATATATATATATATATATAAGGAAAGATGTTAGTGTGTGTGTCGGTTTATCTGCCTGTATGTCTGTATTTTTTTCAGCGCTTTTATTTTAGTTTTGCTTCGGGTTTGGCTCTAAGTAGATATAATTGTAGTTCTTAGTCTCAGACATGATACCATTTACTCAGAGGACTTATTTAACCTTCAAATTTCAGTTTACGACGAAAAACTCTTATTTGATATCAATACTAGGAAATCTAAATTTGACTTACATCCATTCATTTTTCATTCAGTCTACGGTTTCGCTTTAACTGAAAACAACATTTGTTTTTTAGTCTTTCGTGCCAACATCCAAATAGTCTGAGCTCAAGGACCATGGATGAGTTTTAAAGCTTTCATTACACCCGAGCGACTCCGGGCTATACTGCTTTTAAATAAATAGATAATGGTTAGTACTTGTGAGGAATTGTTTTATAAATTTGAATGATCTATCTACCACAGCGATTTTCGTGTAGTAGCAAAATAATTTTAATGAAACTACCAGAGGCCTGAAGATTTTTCAAAACTGGACCTCATCTGGAAGGTTATGCAAAATATTTTTCAAAACCACTCACCATATGTTGGACATTTGGCAAAGATGATATGTGCATAGTGTAATTTAATAAAAGTGGTTCTCATTATTGTTATATTTGGCTTACCAAATGCGTGGTCACCAGCAAAATAGCAGCACAAAATGCCAAATACATGTGTGGGATACTAAAGTCAAGCAAGTACAAATATTTAAATACGAAGGACGCATTCCAGAAGCTGAGTAGAGTATTAAGAAACAGGAAAATTTCGCTAGAAACAGAAGAGAGTACTGGATTGCTATGTCATGTCAGTTCTTCAAAATGGCAGTGAATGCTGGACAATATCATCAAAGATGAAGGAAAGATTTGAAGCAGCTGAAATATGGTTCTACAGAAGGATACTGTGGATATCATGGATCGAGCATGTGAGCAAATGTGAGGTTTTGGAAAGGATGGAAACGAAAAGGAAGTTAATACATTAGGAAAAGACAACTAAAGTTCCTGGGACATTCAATGTGGAAGGAGGGCTTGGAGAACCTGATACTAACAGGTTATGTAGAGGGAAAAAGTGACAGGGAAAAACAGTGGATAACATATTTGAAGAGCCTGAGCAGGTGGATGACAGATCGGCGATTGTGTGGTGTGTGTCAAAATTGTAAAATCAAACATTAAGTGGTTAACATTTTTGCCTTAGTTTACTGGGACAAGACAATAAACAGTTCGTTATCATGTTTGCCTGGCAATTTGTGATTAAAAGCTTGCCTTCAGGGCAGACTTTATAAGTACCATCTTCTATTGTGTTTATCTAATAGTAAGTACATATTTAACGAGTAAATTTATTTCTTCCTCTTATGATTTCCAATTTTTTCAGGTTTGTTTTGTGAATCTATTGTTTTCTTTATAAATAAAAAGTATTTCTCCAAACTTTCAACTGAATGTTTACTACTTAAAGTAAACTCTTATATTTTGTCTCTGAATATGTTTGAAACTGATACTTGTTTTGTACGTCAACGCCATTTGAATTAAATTTTTACCGCTGTTACATCTGGCAATAGAAAAACGGTCAGGTTCAGATTTCAAATGATGCATATTATGGCAGGCCGCTAAGTTTCTTCATTTCGGATGCAACTTCATTATTTCTGTTAAATTTTTTTTTATAATCGTTTCACCCCGAGCAAGGTATTCCACTGCCACTATTGCACAGGGGTTTCATAGGGGGGAGTGATGAGAAAGGATGGATAGATATAGGAAGTGTCATAAGGAGGGTGATAGACGGGTAAGGATACCGAGAATGAGGGTTGGGTAGATGGTGAGAGTGTTGGGAGAATAAATGCAAGTTAGTTTGATAGGAGGTGTCTATTGACCTTACATTTAAACTCCTGGAGATTGTAGCTGTCGAGAAAGCAGGCATGTGGAAGAGAATTCCACAGCTGTTGGAGTAGAAATTAAGGTTACATCTTATCTGTTTAGCTGGGACCTAGTTGCTAATCTAATATCTCGTGTAAATTCGTACCTAGGCGGTACCAATGATCTAAGTTCATCGAAGCAGAAGCCTTGAAAGTATTTATAGAAGAGGCACAGGGAAGCCACGTCACGCCGGTGAGAGAGTGGTTGCAGCCGGTCTGCCAAGTCAGTGTCAATCACGTTCCAGATTCTCCGTTGTATTTTGTCAAGAAGCCCGTGTTTGATATTGCTCACGATTTAATTGAACTAATCCGATTACAATCAATGATTTCAATACATAACATTGTTTTTTTTTCTTCTGAAGAATAACTTGCTAATATTTTCTTTGCTTGATGCGATCTTTACATCATATTTGGGATTTGATTAATGTTATGAGGGATATACAAAATAATAAGAGAGTTAAAATGTCACGTTGAAATACTTCTCTGTTGATGTTTATTTCAACAAACTTATCGATTTCATTTATATGGCTGAGGTAAAGTACTATGTTCCATGACTATATTTAATGACATTAAGGATGACTATTAATACCTTGGTTTATATATTTAACTAGCAGTATAGCCCGGCGTTGTTCGGGTGTAATGAAAGCTTTAAAACTAATCCATTGTCCTGGAGCTCTGACTCTTTGGACGTTGGCACGAAAGACTAAAAAGCAATAGTTGTCTCCAGTTAAAGCGAAACCGTAGACTGAAAGAAAAATGGATGGATGTAAGCTAAATTTTGATTTCCTGGTATCGCTATCAAATTTTCTGCACTGTTGGAAGAACTGCAACCTTGAACCTTCTGAATATCGTTTCTTATGGCTTTGTTTATGAGTGTATCAAATTTGATTAAAATCAGACCATTCCTTCTATAACCCGATTTTTTCGATGATCGATTTTCGATATTTATCGGGGGTACCTCCACACAAACGCTAGCTAAGAACACTCGCAGACGCTTATAGTACAACTGTGTAAATTTTCAAGAAAATTGGTTCAGCCGTTTCGGAGTCTATAGGTAACAGATACACACACACAGACATACACACACAGACAAAGTTTTATTTATAAATAAGTTTAGATTAGATGACTGTAAGATCCAAGTATGTTATACTATCGAATGCCTCATGATAATCTATCCAGACAGTACAGAGATTTTTGTCTGTTTTGAAGCACTTTTGTAGCTCATTCTAATAATATATAATTGATATTTGCATCCATAAAAACTTTGAACACTTTTTATTCAAGGGGTTTTATGCTATTTTCTTCTAAGAAGAAATAGGCCTGTTTTCTCAGAGATGTTTGTAAGTAGTGGAAAGACTTGTAATTGGGTTGCAACATTTGGGGACATTTCTGCCACTATTCTTGTGTAGAAGGAAGGTAATTTCTTTGGTTACCCTTGCTGGTATTTTAGAAGAATCATTTACCCTTTCTTGAAGTTCTTTAGCTAGAATTCTGTTTGCTGCGTTGAAATAATATAAACAAAAGTCAGGAATTTTATCTGTTATTGGATATTTCCAGTTGGGTGCTTTTCACAGTGTAAATTCACCCTTCTCTTCTTTAATTTGTGCTCCTGTTTATTTTTCATCATTTCTTTTTTTTTTTTAATCATATCACCCCAGCAAGACAGTAAGGGGGCTACATAACAGTAAAAAGATTAGAGAAGAGTGAAGAGAAGGACGAACCAGTTAGAAAGGAGCAAGAGAAGGATGGGACTACAGGTGTGATGACAGTTGCAAAGGTGGAGAGAAATTAAAAGATATGCAGGTTGGTGTGGAAAGAACTAGAATCATGTGGTCAAGAGATGAGTATTGACTTTGCATTTAAATTCCTGGAAGTTGTAGTCTCCAGGAAAGCAAGAATAAAGAAGCTGAAGGAGAAGAATTGTCGTCTGCATCTAACTGTGAATGGGTGATACCCAGTTGCCAGTCTGTTTGCACGAGTAAACACCTGTTGCGGAGGTACCAGGTACTTAACTTCGTTGGAGCAGAAGCCATGGAAGTATTTATAGAAGAGGCACAGGGAAGCCACATCTCGTCGGTGGGAAAGTGGCTGTAGTCGAGCCGCCAAGTCGGTACCTAACACATTACTGATTCTCCTTTGGAGCCTGTCAAGAACACGGCGATGAACAGCGGAGGCACCTGACCATATATGGCAGCAGTACTCCATGCACAGACGAATGGTTAATTTGTATATATGCAGGATGATTTCACGTGGGAAAAACTTCCTGGCCCGACACAGTGACCCAACCTTCCTAGCAGTCGATTTAACTATTGACTCAATGTAGTGGTTCCACTTGAGATCAGAGGAGAGGTTAAGGCCGAGGATGCACAGTGTGTTGCTGTCAGGGAGATTCGCTTGGTCCATGCTTAGGGGAGGCAGGAGAGGTTTCCTGTTTAATATACTTCTTTATTATGTATTTTAGGTTAAGCCCATACATTTTACCAGCTTTTTGTTTGCTTATTTGTAAAATATAATCACATCAATTTTAATAATCTTCTTTTGACTTTAGACTATTGATCGTCGTAATTTTAAAGTCTTTGAAGTTCTCTAAAGTAGCATTGTGATTTTGTTGAATGTTCTACTTGTCGTTATTGTAAGGAACCATAATATTGTTACAACTTATATGAAATTGAGTATTTCTCTGTTATATCCATTTTTACAAATTCCCTATCATTAAAGTTACATATTCCAGTAGATCACCGACTCGGAACGACAAATTGGGGATCCGAGTTCGAATTCCAGTTTAATCCCTTGCATTCATTTAATCACTAATACCCTTAGGAAAGGTATTAATCTGTTTCTTCCCTCCAGTTATGGGTTAAATACTACAACAGATTGTGTTCTATAGACTTTGTTGGAAACCAATCTACTGCAGAAAATAATGGCAACCTACTGCAGGATAATCTTTTCTCCAGTCAGTCATGTCTCTTTTGCGACATGATCGCTCAAAGCGTAAATCACGTATCGCCCGGAACTTACTGAATTAAGATAATAGTTAGAAACATAAGTAAAGCTATTACTGGACATAAATGGGGGATGGTTTTGTTATTGTTATGAAGTAATAAACTGATCAATTACAAATTATTATTACAGTCCGTCTCTTCTCCCTGCAGCTATACTTTAAACAGCAGGATAGAAAATCTTCTGCCCAGTCAGTCACGTCTCTTCCAGTAGAGATACTTGGCCACGCCATCATGCAAAGTTTTATATTCGGTAGATGATAAAACCTTGCAAACTTTTAGAAGATTGTCAAGTGTTTCTGGTTATTATTTACATAATCTGAATTTTCAGTTTGTTTAAAACATGGTCTCTTTTATTATTATTGTTGTTGGTTTTGTTGTTGTTGTTGTTGTTGTTGTTGTTGTTGTTGTTAACAATAATAATATCAATAATCCTATTTCTTATAATAATAATAATAATAATAATAATTTGGAATGATAAAAAATGGAACAAAACAACACATTGAAAGAATCCCTGGAAACCCCAGCTTAAGAGATATACAAAAAATTGTCTTATTAGGTACAGCCCACACACTAAGGAAAACTTTATCTATGTAATGCTGTAGATGATAGGGAAGATAGAAAACATGAAATGGAGCCATAACAACACGCCACTACCTGCCTTAGGTCTCCCCGCAGACTTGGTTGGTAGTGAGACAAAAGCAGAAATCGAAATATGATGAAAAATGACATAATAATAATAATAATAAACATTGTATTTATTTAATGAATTTTAACTACGGTTCATGAAAATGATTGAGATGCGTGACATTTAGCGGTTTTCAAACGCGACAAATGTCGTTGGTTATCCTTTTCAATTTATCACTTTGCTTTGTTGGGGCTTAATAGTAGGTCATATTGGGCCATTTTACATTTTTGGGGGAAACTAATACAAGAATAAAACGACGCAGAATTTAAAGCTAGTGAGCTCGGCAACTGCACACAGTATAGCACAACTTACAATGGAAACCACAGAAGCAGCAAAAGCAGCGGATATGAAAAAAAGGAAATGAAAGAAAAAAATAAAGAAAGGCAGATAAATGTGTTTAACATGAATGACTGAAAGAAAGAAAGAAAGAAAGAAAGAAAGAAAGAAAGATAAAAGTGTTTAATGTCTCATAAATAATGAACAATTCCGTGTTGAATGCGTGGAAAGAGGAAAAATAAACTACTTTGTTTTAGTAAGAAAATGAATGACTGAAAGAAAGAAAGAAAGAAAGAAAGAAAGAAAGAAAGAAAGAAAGAACGACAGATGAAAGTGTTTTATGTCTCTTGGCAATATCCCAAAAATAATGAAAATTTCCGTCTTGATCACTTGAAAGAGGTAAAAAGAAACACTACTTGGTTTCAGTGAGAAAATAAATGACTGAAAGAAAGAAAGAAAGAAAGAAAGAAAGAAGGATAGATAAATGTGTTTAATGTCTCTTGATAATACCTCGTATATAATGAACAGTTCCGTGTTGATCGGGTGGAAAGAGGTAATAAGAAACACTACTTGGTTTCAGTTAGAAAATGAATGTCTGAAAGAAAGAAAGAAAGAAAGAAGAAAGATAAAAATGTTTAATGTCTTTTGGTAGTGCCTCATAAATAATAAACAGTCCTGTTTTGATTACATGGAAAGATATAACAAGGCACTACTTGGTTAAATTTTGCCATTTCAATTGTAACGACCAAATATTTATATGTATGTACGCAATTGCGGTAATTTTTAAAACTTTTAAACTCAAGTATTTAATGATCAGTCAGTTTAGTGCCATAACACTCTTGGGCGATCATGTCTCGAAAGAGACTGACTGACTGGGCAGAAGATTATCCCGCAGTAGGTTGCCATTGCTTTCTGCGGTAGACTGGTTGCCAGCCAAGGCTAAAGAACCCAATCTGTCCTATTATTTAACCCATAACTGGAAGGAAAAGACGGATTAATACCTTTCCCAAGTGTATTTGTGCGTAAGTGAATGCAATGAATTCAACGGGAATTCGAACCCGGCTCCCCGATTTCTCGTTCCGAGCCGATATCTACTGCACCACAAAGCAAATTTAATGATAGGTTAGGCAATTTCTTTTTTTGTCGAGACTTCGCTATGAGCTTACCTAATCAGTTACTTAAATATTAGAATTTATCTGCATATTAAAATAGAAAAAATGTGAGATTGTCACGGGTGAGAACGTGTACAAAAGAAAATCTTGTTAGAAACAAAGAAACAAAGGTTGAACTGATATATATCAACAATGTCATATAGCAGAGAATGTTTAATAATATTATCAAAGATAGAGAAGAAATAGAATGATAAAGAGATGGTGCTACTGAAGGATATTCAGAATATATAGCCTCCCTGAGAGTAAAACACTACGCCTACTTGGCCTCACACTCTCAGCGGACCTTAAGTGGAATGACTATATCGAATCCATTGCTAAATCTGCTGCTAAGAAGGTCTGAGTCCATCCTGCACATATATAAATTGACCATCCGCCCGTGTATTGAATACTGCTGCCACATCTGCTATTCAACTCGGGGTTCTTGACAGAATCCAACGGAGAATCTGTAATGTGATCGATACCGACTTGGCAGCTCGGCTGCAGATGCTCTCTGACCGGACTGACGTTGCGTCCCTGTGCCTCTTCAATAAATACTTTCACGGCTTCTGCTACAATGAAATTAGATCACTGGTGTCCCCTAGGTATGAATTTACACGAGCTACTAGATTAGCAACTAGGTCCCACCGTTTTACATTGAAACCGATAAAATGTAACCGCAACTTCTACTCTAACAGCTTCTTTTCATGCACTTCCCAACTGTGGAATTCACTTCAGTATATTTGCTTCCCCGACAGCTACAATCTCCAGGAATTTAAATATAAGGTCAATAGACATCTCCTATCACACTAACGTGAATCCATTCTCAAAAGCTAATTTTTCATCTACTCCACCCCTATCCTCGGTATCCTCATCCGTCTATTACCCTCCCCGACATTTCCTATTACTAACATCCCTTTCTCATCACTTTCCCCTATGTAACCCCCTGCACAACAGTGACAGTAGAATACCTTACTTGGGGTGAGTTGATTAAAAAAATGTTATGGATGGGGCATTTTCTAACTCAAGAAATTATAAGGCAGGGAATATTAATCAAGAATGACAATTACAATTTTTCGGACACATGTTTGAAGCTAAGAGGGTATAGTGAAAACAGTAGATATAAAAATGATACTGATAAATAAACTACATATCAATTTTGCATGAAGAGATATTAAAACTGGGAGTTTGAGAGATAGTAATATGGCTAAAGGATAAAAAGTTCTAGAGGAACATGATTGCACGCGATCTAAATTCACTTAACACAGAAAGAATAAAAATTCATATTCTAAATTCAAATCTTTATTGACTCAAGAAGATTGTAGAAGTAGGGAGATGGTTAATGTTTTTTGAATTGGCCTTGTGTCAAACATAACCAAACTTTTTACAGCTTACAGGTTTATCCAGAATTATCAGAAGGTCATCAGCAGGTGGATTTGTGGAAGAATAAAATTATACGTTTTGTACGTTTAAATAGAAATTTATTAACAGAAAAGAACAACATGAATTGGTAGAAGTTAATATTCAATGAGTAACAGTATTAAGAAATCAAACTCTAGCTCCGCGATTGTTATTCCAACCTACTAATGAGAAAGACATGGAATCAACAAATTCTCACATCAAGACTTTAACTGAAGAGATGCAAAATTTTGACATGGAAATTTTTTTTTTCCAGCGGGCATTTACAATCTGAAGTCATATATTCCTAAATATTTACAAAACTCTGAATATATTTGGCTGAGAACGGATAGAGTACGAAAGCCTTTACCCTCCTACTACACTGGTGAACTTCGACGTCTAAAAACAACACGCAATGGAAAAAAAACCCACTTCTTCAAGATAATAATAAGAAAGTCGGTAATAACATCTGTTCCACGCGGTTACCCATGTAAATATTATTAGGATTTAATGGTGCTTAACTAAGGTGATCAGACGAGAAACGATTCATTCAACGGGACTTAACGGAAGACGCCAATCCGCGAGTTTAAATTTTTTAAAGTTATATAGAGACATTTTTTCCTCGCCGTTTCCCGTTTAAAAGATGAAGAGACTTGCAAGGGAAATAGATTGAGAAAATAAAAATAAAAAGATATCCATTTGGCCCGTCGCACACACAGACATTAAAGCGGATAGTGAATACCATACAGAGCATGCGCAAAATGTTCTTTGTCAGCAATGTGGAGGTACAGCGTGAGTCGTCACATTTTAATACCAAAACACATAGCGCGTAAGCATAACCAACCGCACATATACATACACACCCTTTCACACGTGGCAGTGCCTTACTGAAAAAAAATAAATAAATAAAAACAGAACAGCGTGCATTGGAAACGAATGTACACACGCTTACAAACGAGTACACATTAAACTACATACATACAGACCCAGCAAACAACTAGGAGAAACTTAGCTAGCAAAGAAATTCAATAGATTCCAAGTCAAACGAGGAATTCACAGAATCAACTTATTTCTAATAGCATCACTGTGTCCTCTGAACATACACACACAGACACACACACACACCCATACTTGGGTGTGTCTGTGTGGGTGTATTAACGAGGAGGAGTCTCGGAAGTAGGCGGAGATAACTCACGCGTAAATTTAGATTCAATTATCAAACCTGCAATCTGATTGGATTTAGCTTTTCAAGAATACCTCAAATGGGCGGAGTCTTCTAGCACAGTTGCACGATTGAAGCCTTGGACAGAAGTATTTCAATGGGAGGTATAATTTAAAGCGTGTAAAGGTGTTGATTGGTTGATTTCATCATGGTTCGCATGCAGATAATTTAAGTGCAGAGGGGGTGAAATCTAGAGCCAATAGCAAGATTGTTGAATCTTCCAAGATATGAGTATTACTGTTATTATTTCACACTTGTTTGAAAATTTGATTGGTCCATTGAAAAGTACAAAATAATCTTGACTTGTTTGTTGGATCAAATGGTTATCTCTGATTGCAGGTTTGTGTGTATTCAATGTGCGTCTATGTACATTATTTAAAGAATCTTGCTATGTAAATAGCAAGTTGCGATTTTGTGAATTTCCGAATATTTAAGAACGACCTTAGGTGACATCATTTGTGTGGGATCTACTGTTCTGATGTATGTAAGGATGCATTTTATGTGATATATGCATAGAAAAACTGCTAGTATTTTATTATATGATACAATAAGGTTAAAGCATTTGTCGATTTTATTTTAAGTAGTGTTTCAAGGTTGAGAACCAAGTCCATATTAATATGCCAAAAGAAATTTGAGGTGAAGTGATTCTTGACTTCGAATTTTGCAATACAATTGATGTTCGAAAGAGAAATCCCGATTTAGAATGTTATATATATGATTAAATCAAAATGCAGAAATATATTGTAATAATGCTTATGGCAAAATTAATTATTGTATTTTTCAGTATATCTATATATACCGCCTAATGTGGTGGTGATTAAATGCACCAAAACACGACAGCTCTTGTGTAGCGAAAATATATTTTTATTATAAATTCTTATAATGAGAAGATTACTATATATATATATATGTATATATATGGCTATTGGGCGTGTATAATGATAATATACACGCTAAAAAGTCTGCCTTCTTCTACCGAGCGCCCATAGCCCAGAGGTAGAATCGCCGACTGACACCAATTCGCTCGGGTTTCAATCCTGGGTTAAAAGCAATCAGAGTCTAACCTTACTGATGAGCTCTGATACAGCGAAACAGATCTGTCTGCGGATGACTATATATATATATATATATATATATATACACACTACCGGCTATAATTATTAGGCGACCCTAGTGTTTTAAAACATGATTTATTTCATACTAATTTTTTGAATTTATGGCCAAATGAATAACTGTAAATGAAAATAGAATGGTTCTTTTGTTAATACTTCACAACAACATACGCATCAAATGAATTTATAAATATTTAATAATTACCTATGTTGCAGTTTCATTAATGAAAGAATGAAGAAAATTTAGGGTGATTTGGACGAGTTCATCTTTGCTTCCTTGCCTTGTCAAATTTTACAAATTAAGAATAACAAAAGAAGCATTCTATTTTCATAGATAATTATTAATAATTAAGGCTCGTAGTGCACACACACACACACATATATATAAATACATATATATATATGTATATATATTTGTAAGGACAGCGAGGTTCAGCTTGCTTGGCGTGAAGCCCACCATAAGAGTAGTATATATATATATATATATATATATATATATATATCAGTCAGTTAAGTGCCATACGTGATACATGCTTGAGCGATCATGTCTCGGAAGAGACATGACTGACTGGGCAGAATATTATCCCGCAGTAGGTTGCCATTGCTTTCTGCGGTAGACTGGTTGCCGACCAAGGCTATAGAACCCAATCTGTCCTGTTATTTAAGCCATAACTGGAAGGAATAGACGGATTAATACCTTTCCCAAGGGTATTTGCGCGTAAGTGAATGCAATGAATTCAACTGGAATTCGAACTCGGCTCCCGAGTTTCTCGTTCCGAGCCGATATCAACTGTACCACAACGCACATATATAAATGGATATGTGTGTGTGTTTGTGTATCTCAATTCGAAGGAAACCTACAGCTGCGAAACTCTTGTTCCTTTTTCAACCAAAGTTAGATGACTTGTTGATCATGACATGAATCTTTGATGTACGCAATTTTTTTAATTGATTTACTGGGTTCGGCAGAAATCGCTGAAACGCTTAGAAATTACGATCTTTTGTCTTCCGAAACGCATTATGCGAATTCAATTAAAATCAGGTAACTTATAGATCACAATCTCAATATTTGATGTACACAAACATTTTTGGAAGTCATGTACTGGGTTTGTCAAAAATTAACGGCAAACATAATTTGAAGCGATCTTTTGTGCATTTTTCCAAGACGCTTTACTCAAACTCAACCAAAGTCCTGTCACTGGTAGATCAAGCTTTGATGCCTAAATACACGAAGAAAAATTTCAAGTGACACACTGGGGGACAACAAACATTAATGAAAATTATTATTATTTTTTCATTTTTTTACAGTCATTTATTTCTTCGAAACGCTTTGTGA